>JAWNPQ010000224.1:0-125717 GCA_035047465.1 Drosophila sordidula | reverse complement strand
TTTGACGTCTTGTTTAGAAGTTATGGGCATTTGAAAATTTACATGAAAATTATTAATGGAAGTTGACATTTTCCATATCTATGGGCCTAGAGTGCTCCAAAAATACCATCCAAATTGCGATTTAACGTCTTGTTTAGAAGTTATGGGCATTTGAAAATTTATATGAAAATTATTAATGGAAGTTGACATTTTCCATATCTATGGGTCCTAGAGTGATCCAAAAATACCATCCAAATTGCGATTCGACATATAGTTTAGAAGTTATGGGCATTTGAAAACTTATATGAAAATTATTAATGGAAGTTGACATTTTCCATATCTATGGGCCTAGAGTGATCCAAAAATAGCATCCAAATTGCGATTTAACGTCTTGTTTAGAAGTTATGGGCATTTGAAAAAATTATATGAAAATTATTAATGGAAGTTGACATTTTCCATATCTATGGGCCTAGAGTGACTCCAAAAATACCATCCAAATTGCGATTTGACGTCTTGTTTAGAAGTTATGGGCATTTGAAAATTTATATGAAAATTATTAATGGAAGTTGACATTTTCCATATCTATGGGTCTAGAGTGATCCAAAAATACCATCCAAATTGCGATTCGACGTCTAGTTTAGAAGTTATGGGCATTTGAAAACTTATATGAAAATTATTAATGGAAGTTGACATTTTCCAAATCTATGGGTCTAGAGTGATCCAAAAATACCATCCAAATTGCGATTCGACGTCTTGTTTAGAAGTTATGGGCATTTGAAAAAATTTGCTTCAGATTTATTAATGGAAGTTGACATTTTCCATATCTATATCATATCTAGAGTGATCAAAAAATACCATCCAAATTGCGATTTAACGTCTTGTTTAGAAGTTATGGGCATTTGAAAAAATTTGCTTCAAAATTATTAATGGAAGTTGACATTTTCCATATCTATGGCGTTCTAGAGTGATCCAAAAATAGCATCCAAATTGCGATTTAACGTCTTGTTTACAAGTTATGGGCATTTGAAAAAATTTGCTTCAGATTTATTAATGGAAGTTGACATTTTCCATATCTATATCATATCTAACGTGATCCAAAAATGCCATTCAAATTGCGATTAAACGTCTTGTTTAGAAGTTATGGGCATTTGAAAAAAATTGCTTCAGATTTATTAATGGAAGTTGACATTTTCCATATCTATATCATATCTAGAGTGATCAAAAAATAGCATCCAAATTGCGATTTAATGTCTTGTTTACAAGTTATGGGCATTTGAAAAAATTTGCTTCAGATTTATTAATGGAAGTTGACATTTTCCATATCTATATCATATCTAACGTGATCCAAAAATGCCATTCAAATTGCGATTAAACGTCTTGTTTAGAAGTTATGGGCATTTGAAAAAATATGCTTCAAATTCATTAATGGAAGTTGACATTTTCCAAATCGATGGGTCTAGAGTGATCCAAAAATACCATCCAAATTGCGATTTGACGTATAGTTTAGAAGTTATGGGCATTTGAAAATTTATATAAAAATTATTAATGGAAGTTGACATTTTCCATATCTATGGGCCTAGAGTGATCCATAAATAGCATCCAAATTGCGATTTAACGTCTTGTTTAGAAGTTATGGGCATTTGAAAATTTATATGAATATTATTAATGGAAGTTGACATTTTCCATATCTATGGGTCCCGAGTGCTCCAAAAATACCATCCAAATTGCGATTCGACATATAGTTTAGAAGTTATGGGCATTTGAAAACTTATATGAAAATTATTAATGGAAGTTGACATTTTCCATATCTATGGGCCTAGAGTGATCCAAAAATAGCATCCAAATTGCGATTTAACGTCTTGTTTACAAGTTATGGGCATTTAAAAACTTATATGAAAATTATTAATGGAAGTTGACATTTTCCATATCTATGGGCCTAGAGTACTCCAAAAATAGCATCCAAATTGCGATTTAACGTCTTGTTTAGAAGTTATGGGCATTTGAAAACTTATATGAAAATTATTAATGGAAGTTGACATTTTCCATATCTATGGGTCCAGAGTGATCCAAAAATACCATCCAAATTGCGATTCGACGTATAGTTTAGAAGTTATGGGCATTTGAAAACTTATATGAAAATTATTAATGGAAGTTGACATTTTCCATATCTATGGGCCTAGAGTGATCCAAAAATAGCATCCAAATTGCGATTTAACGTCTTGTTTACAAGTTATGGGCATTTGAAAACTTATATGAAAATTATTAATGGAAGTTGACATTTTCCAAATCTATGGGTCTAGAGTGATCCAAAAATACCATCCAAATTGCGATTTGACGTCTTGTTTAGAAGTTATAGGCATTTGAAAATGTACATTAAAATTATTAATAGAAGTTAACATATTTCATATCTATGTGCCTAGAGAGATCCAAAATACCATCCAAATTGCGATTTAACGTCTTCTTTAGAAGTTATGGGCATTTGAAAAAATTTGTACAAATTTATTAATGGAAGTTGACATTTTCCATATCTATGGGTCTAGAGTGATCCAAAACTACCATCCAAATTGCGATTTAACGTCTTGTTTAGAAGTTATGGGCATTTAATTATATGAAAATTATTAATGGAAGTTGACATTTTCCATATCTATGGGCCTAGAGTGATCCATAAATAGCATCCAAATTGCGATTTAACGTCTTGTTTAGAAGTTATGAGCATTTGAAAAAATATGCTTCAAATTCATTAATGGAAGTTGACATTTTCCAAATCTATGGGTCTAGAGTGATCAAAAAATACCATCCAAATTGCGATTTGACGTATAGTTTAGAAGTTATGGGCATTTGAAAACTTATATAAAAATTATTAATGGAAGTTGAGATTTTTCATATCTATGGGCCTAGAGTGATCCAAAAATAGCATCCAAATTGCGATTTAACGTCTTGTTTAGAAGTTATGGGCATTTGAAAATTTATATGAAAATTATTAATGGAAGTTGAGATTTTTCATATCTATGGGCCTAGAGTAATCCAAAAATAGCATCCAAATTGCGATTTAACATCTTGTTTAGAAGTTATGGGCATTTGAAAATTTATATGAAAATTATTAATGGAAGTTGAGATTTTCCATATCTATGGGTCCAGAGTGCTCCAAAAATACAATCCAAATTGCGATTCGACATATAGTTTAGAAGTTATGGGCATTTGAAAACTTATATGAAAATTATTAATGGAAGTTGACATTTTCCATATCTATGGGCCTAGAGTGATCCAAAAATGCCATTCAAATTGCGACTAAACGTCTTGTTTAGAAGTTATGGGCATTTGAAAAAAATTGCTTCAGATTTATTAATGGAAGTTGACATTTTCCATATCTATGGGCCTAGAGTACTCCAAAAATAGCATCCAAATTGCGATTTAACGTCTTGTTTAGAATTTATGAGCATTTGAAAAAATTTGCTTCAAATTCATTAATGGAAGTTGACATTTTCCAAATCGATGGGTCTAGAGTGATCCAAAAATACCATCCAAATTTCGAATCGACGTATAGTTTAGAAGTTATGGGCACTTGAAAATTTATATAAAAATTATTAATGGAAGTTGAGATTTTTCATATCTATGGGCCTAGAGTGATCCAAAAATAGCATCCAAATTGCGATTTAACGTCTTGTTTACAAGTTATGGGCATTTGAAAATTTATATGAAAATTAGAAGTTATGAGCATTTGAAAAAATGTGCTTCAAATTCATTAATGGAAGTTGACATTTTCCAAATCGATGGGTCTAGAGTGATCCAAAACTACCATCCAAATTGCGATTCGACGTCTTGTTTAGAAGTTATGGGCATTTGAAAATTTACATCAAAATTATTAATGGAAGTTGACATTTTCCATATCTATGTGCCTAGAGAGATCCAAAAATACCATCCAAATTGCGATTTAACGTCTTGTTTAGAAGTTATGGGCATTTGAAAAAATTTGCTTTAAATTTTTTAATGGAAGTTGACATTTTCCAAATCTATGGGTCTAGAGAGATCCAAAACTACCATCCAAATTGCGATTCGACGTCTTGTTTAGAAGTTATGGGCATTTGAAAAAATTTGCTTCAGATTTATTAATGGAAGTTGACATTTTCCATATCTATATCATATCTAACGTGATCCAAAAATGCCATTCAAATTGCGATTAAACGTCTTGTTTAGAAGTTATGGGCATTTGAAAAAAATTGCTTCAGATTTATTAATGGAAGTTGACATTTTCCATATCTATATCATATCTAGAGTGATCAAAAAATACCATCCAAATTCCAATTTGACGTATAGTTTAGAAGTTATGGGCATTTGAAAACTTATATGAAAATTATTAATGGAAGTTGACATTTTCCATATCTATGGGCCTAGAGTACTCCAAAAATAGCATCCAAATTGCGATTTAACGTCTTGTTTAGAAGTTATGGGCATTTGAAAATTTATATGAATATTATTAATGGAAGTTGACATTTTCCATATCTATGGGTCCCGAGTGCTCCAAAAATACCATCCAAATTGCGATTCGACATATAGTTTAGAAGTTATGGGCATTTGAAAACTTATATGAAAATTATTAATGGAAGTTGACATTTTCCATATCTATGGGCCTAGAGTGATCCAAAAATAGCATCCAAATTGCGATTTAACGTCTTGTTTACAAGTTATGGGCATTTAAAAACTTATATGAAAATTATTAATGGAAGTTGACATTTTCCATATCTATGGGCCTAGAGTACTCCAAAAATAGCATCCAAATTGCGATTTAACGTCTTGTTTAGAAGTTATGGGCATTTGAAAATTTATATGAATATTATTAATGGAAGTTGACATTTTCCATATCTATGGGTCCCGAGTGCTCCAAAAATACCATCCAAATTGCGATTCGACATAGAAGTTATGGGCATTTGAAAACTTATATGAAAATTATTAATGGAAGTTGACATTTTCCATATCTATGGGCCTAGAGTGATCCAAAAATAGCATCCAAATTGCGATTTAACGTCTTGTTTACAAGTTATGGGCATTTAAAAATTTATATGAAAATTATTAATGGAAGTTGACATTTTCCATATCTATGGGCCTAGAGTGATCCAAAAATAGCATCCAAATTGCGATTTAACGTCTTGTTTAGAAGTTATGGGCATTTGAAAATTTATATGAAAATTATTAATGGAAGTTGACATTTTCCATATCTATGGGTCTAGAGTGATCCAAAAATATCATGCAAATTGCGATTATGGGCATTTGAAAACTTATATGAAAATTATTAATGGAAGTTGACATTTTCCAAATCTATGGGTCTAGAGTGATCCAAAAATACCATCCAAATTGCGATTCGACGTCTTGTTTAGAAGTTATGGGCATTTGAAAAAATTTGCTTCAGATTTATTAATGGAAGTTGACATTTTCCATATCTATATCATATCTAACGTGATCAAAAAATGCCATTCAAATTGCGATTAAACGTCTTGTTTAGAAGTTATGGGCATTTGAAAAAATTTGCTTCAGATTTATTAATGGAAGTTGACATTTTCCATATCTATATCATATCTAGAGTGATCCAAAAATAGCATCCAAATTGCGATTTAATGTCTTGTTTACAAGTTATGGGCATTTGAAAAAATTTGCTTCAGATTTATTAATGGAAGTTGACATTTTCCATATCTATATCATATCTAACGTGATCCAAAAATGCCATTCAAATTGCGATTAAACGTCTTGTTTAGAAGTTATGGGCATTTGAAAAAAATTGCTTCAGATTTATTAATGGAAGTTGACATTTTCCATATCTATATCATATCTAGAGTGATCCAAAAATACCATCCAAATTGCGATTTGACGTATAGTTTAGAAGTTATGGGCATTTGAAAACTTATATGAAAATTATTAATGGAAGTTGACATTTTCCATATCTATGGGCCTAGAGTACTCCAAAAATAGCATCCAAATTGCGATTTAACGTCTTGTTTAGAAGTTATGGGCATTTGAAAATTTATATGAAAATTATTAATGGAAGTTGACATTTTCCATATCTATGGGTCCCGAGTGCTCCAAAAATACCATCCAAATTGCGATTCGACATATAGTTTAGAAGTTATGGGCATTTGAAAACTTATATGAAAATTATTAATGGAAGTTGACATTTTCCATATCTATGGGCCTAGAGTGATCCAAAAATAGCATCCAAATTGCGATTTAACGTCTTGTTTACAAGTTATGGGCATTTGAAAACTTATATGAAAATTATTAATGGAAGTTGACATTTTCCAAATCTATGGGTCTAGAGTGATCCAAAAATACCATCCAAATTGCGATTTGACGTCTTGTTTAGAAGTTATAGGCATTTGAAAATGTACATTAAAATTATTAATAGAAGTTAACATATTTCATATCTATGTGCCTAGAGAGATCCAAAATACCATCCAAATTGCGATTTAACGTCTTCTTTAGAAGTTATGGGCATTTGAAAAAATTTGTACAAATTTATTAATGGAAGTTGACATTTGCCATATCTATGGGTATAGAGAGATCCAAAACTACCATCCAAATTACGATTTAACGTCTTGTTTAGAAGTTATGGGCATTAAAATTATTAATGGAAGTTGACATTTTCCATATCTATGGGCCTAGAGTGATCCATAAATAGCATCCAAATTGCCATTTAACGTCTTGTTTAGAAGTTATGAGCATTTGAAAAAATATGCTTCAAATTCATTAATGGAAGTTGACATTTTCCAAATCGATGGGTCTAGAGTGATCCAAAAATACCATCCAAATTTCGAATCGACGTATAGTTTAGAAGTTATGGGCACTTGAAAATTTATATAAAAATTATTAATGGAAGTTGAGATTTTTCATATCTATGGACCTAGAGTGATCCAAAAATAGCATCCAAATTGCGATTTAACGTCTTGTTTAGAAGTTATGGGCATTTGAAAAAATTTGCTTTAAATTTATTAATGGAAGTTGACATTTTCCATATCTATGGGCCTAGAGTACTCCAAAAATAGCATCCAAATTGCGATTTAACGTCTTGTTTAGAAGTTATGGGCATTTGAAAATTTATATGAAAATTATTAATGGAAGTTGAGATTTTCCATATCTATGGGTCCAGAGTGCTCCAAAAATACAATCCAAATTGCGATTCGACATATAGTTTAGAAGTTATGGGCATTTGAAAACTTATATGAAAATTATTAATGGAAGTTGACATTTTCCATATCTATGGGCCTAGAGTGATCCAAAAATGCCATTCAAATTGCGACTAAACGTCTTGTTTAGAAGTTATGGGCATTTGAAAAAAATTGCTTCAGATTTATTAATGGAAGTTGACATTTTCCATATCTATGGGCCTAGAGTACTCCAAAAATAGCATCCAAATTGCGATTTAACGTCTTGTTTAGAATTTTTGAGCATTTGAAAAAATTTGCTTCAAATTCATTAATGGAAGTTGACATTTTCCAAATCGATGGGTCTAGAGTGATCCAAAAATACCATCCAAATTTCGAATCGACGTATAGTTTAGAAGTTATGGGCACTTGAAAATTTATATAAAAATTATTAATGGAAGTTCAGATTTTTCATATCTATGGGCCTAGAGTGATCCAAAAATAGCATCCAAATTGCGATTTAACGTCTTGTTTACAAGTTATGGGCATTTGAAAATTTATATGAAAATTAGAAGTTATGAGCATTTGAAAAAATGTGCTTCAAATTCATTAATGGAAGTTGACATTTTCCAAATCGATGGGTCTAGAGTGATCCAAAACTACCATCCAAATTGCGATTCGACGTATTGTTTAGAAGTTATGGGCATTTGAAAATTTACATCAAAATTATTAATGGAAGTTGACATTTTCCATATCTATATGGCTAGAGAGATCCAAAAATACCATCCAAATTGCGATTTAACGTCTTGTTTAGAAGTTATGGGCATTTGAAAAAATTTGCTTTAAATTTATTAATGGCAGTTGACATTTTCCAAATCTATGGGTCTAGAGAGATCCAAAACTACCATCCAAATTGCGATTCGACGTCTTGTTTAGAAGTTATGGGCATTTGAAAAAATTTGCTTCAGATTTATTAATGGAAGTTGACATTTTCCATATCTATATCATATCTAAAGTGATCCAAAAATGCCATTCAAATTGCGATTAAACGTCTTGTTTAGAAGTTATGGGCATTTGAAAAAAATTGCTTCAGATTTATTAATGGAAGTTGACATTTTCCATATCTATATCATATCTAGAGTGATCAAAAAATACCATCCAAATTCCAATTTGACGTATAGTTTAGAAGTTATGGGCACTTGAAAACTTATATGAAAATTATTAATGGAAGTTGACATTTTCCATATCTATGGGCCTAGAGTACTCCAAAAATAGCATCCAAATTGCGATTTAACGTCTTGTTTAGAAGTTATGGGCATTTGAAAATTTATATGAATATTATTAATGGAAGTTGACATTTTCCATATCTATGGGTCCCGAGTGCTCCAAAAATACCATCCAAATTGCGATTCGACATATAGTTTAGAAGTTATGGGCATTTGAAAACTTATATGAAAATTATTAATGGAAGTTGACATTTTCCATATCTATGGGCCTAGAGTGATCCAAAAATAGCATCCAAATTGCGATTTAACGTCTTGTTTACAAGTTATGGGCATTTGAAAACTTATATGAAAATTATTAATGGAAGTTGACATTTTCCAAATCTATGGGTCTAGAGTGATCCAAAAATACCATCCAAATTGCGATTTGACGTCTTGTTTAGAAGTTATAGGCATTTGAAAATGTACATTAAAATTATTAATAGAAGTTAACATATTTCATATCTATGTGCCTAGAGAGATCCAAAATACCATCCAAATTGCGATTTAACGTCTTCTTTAGAAGTTATGGGCATTTGAAAAAATTTGTACAAATTTATTAATGGAAGTTGACATTTTCCATATCTATGGGTCTAGAGTGATCCAAAAATACCATCCAAATTGCGATTTGACGTCTTGTTTAGAAGTTATGGGCATTTAAAATTATTAATGGAAGTTGACATTTTCCATATCTATGGGCCTAGAGTGATCCAAAAATACCATCCAAATTGCGATTTAACGTCTTGTTTAGAAGTTATGAGCATTTGAAAAAATATGCTTCAAATTCATTAATGGAAGTTGACATTTTCCATATCTATGGGTCTAGAGTGATCCAAAAATACCATCCAAATTGCGATTCGACGTATAGTTTAGAAGTTATGGGCATTTGAAAATTTATATAAAAATTATTAATGGAAGTTGACATTTTCCATATCTATGGGCCTAGAGTGATCCAAAAATAGCATCCAAATTGCGATTTAACGTCTTGTTTAGAAGTTATGGGCATTTGAAAATTACTTAAAATTATTAATGGAAGTTGACATTTTCCATATCTATGGGTCTAGAGTGATCCAAAAATACCATCCAAATTGCGATTTAGACGTCTTGTTTAGAAGTTATGGGCATTTGAAAATTTACATCAAAATTATTAATGGAAGTTGACATTTTCCATATCTATGGGTCTAGAGTGATCCAAAAATACCATCCAAATTGCGATTTAACGTCTTGTTTAGAAGTTATGGGCATTTGAAAAATTTATATCAAAATTATTAATGGAAGTTGACATTTTCCATATCTAATGGGCCTAGAGTACTCCAAAAATAGCATCCAAATTGCGATTTAACGTCTTGTTTAGAAGTTATGGGGATTTGAAAATTTATATGAAAATTATTAATGGAAGTTGAGATTTTCCATATCTATGGGTCCAGAGTGCTCCAAAAATACAATCCAAATTGCGATTCGACATATAGTTTAGAAGTTATGGGCATTTGAAAACTTATATGAAAATTATTAATGGAAGTTGACATTTTCCATATCTATGGGTCTAGAGAGATCCAAAAATACCATCCAAATTGCGATTAAACGTCTTGTTTAGAAGTTATGGGCATTTGAAAAAAATTGCTTCAGATTTATTAATGGAAGTTGACATTTTCCATATCTATGGGTCTAGAGTGATCCAAAAATACCATCCAAATTGCGATTTAACGTCTTGTTTAGAAGTTATGAGCATTTGAAAAAATTTGCTTCAAATTCATTAATGGAAGTTGACATTTTCCAAATCGATGGGTCTAGAGTGATCCAAAAATACCATCCAAATTGCGATTCGACGTATAGTTTAGAAGTTATGGGCATTTGAAAATTTATATGAAAATTATTAATGGAAGTTGACATTTTCCATATCTATGGGCCTAGAGTGATCCAAAAATATGGGCATTTGAAAATTTATATGAAAATTATTAATGGAAGTTGACATTTTCCATATCTATGGGTCTAGAGTGATCCAAAAATACCATCCAAATTGCGATTCGACGTATAGTTTAGAAGTTATGGGCATTTGAAAACTTATATGAAAATTATTAATGGAAGTTGACATTTTCCATATCTATGGGCCTAGAGTGATCCAAAAATAGCATCCAAATTGCGATTTAACGTCTTGTTTACAAGTTATGGGCATTTGAAAACTTATATGAAAATTATTAATGGAAGTTGACATTTTCCAAATCTATGGGTCTAGAGTGATCCAAAAATACCATCCAAATTGCGATTTGACGTCTTGTTTAGAAGTTATAGGCATTTGAAAATTTACATTAAAATTATTAATAGAAGTTAACATATTTCATATCTATGTGCCTAGAGAGATCCAAAAATACCATCCAAATTGCGATTTGACGTCTTGTTTAGAAGTTATGGGCATTTGAAAATGTACATTAAAATTATTAATGGAAGTTGACATTTTCCATATCTATGGGTCTAGAGAGATCCAAAAATACCATCCAAATTGCGATTTAACGTCTTGTTTAGAAGTTATGGGCATTTAAAATTTATATGAAAATTATTAATGGAAGTTGACATTTTCCATATCTATGGGCCTAGAGTGATCCAAAAATAGCATCCAAATTGCGATTTAACGTCTTGTTTAGAAGTTATGGGCATTTGAAAAAATTTGCTTCAAATTCATTAATGGAAGTTGACATTTTCCATATCTAATGGCCTAGAGTACTCCAAAAATAGCATCCAAATTGCGATTTAACGTCTTGTTTAGAAGTTATGGGCATTTGAAAAAAATATGCTTCAAATTCATTAATGGAAGTTGACATTTTCCAAATCTATGGGTCTAGAGTGATCCAAAAATACCATCCAAATTGCGATTCGACGTCTTGTTTAGAAGTTATGGGCATTTGAAAATTTACATCAAAATTATTAATGGAAGTTGACATTTTTCATATCTATGGGCCTAGAGTGATCCAAAAATACCATCCAAATTGCGATTTAACGTCTTGTTTAGAAGTTATGGGCATTTGAAAATTTATATGAAAATTATTAATGGAAGTTGAGATTTTCCATATCTATGGGTCCAGAGTGCTCCAAAAATACAATCCAAATTGCGATTCGACATATAGTTTAGAAGTTATGGGCATTTGAAAACTTATATGAAAATTATTAATGGAAGTTGACATTTTCCATATCTATGGGCCTAGAGTGATCCAAAAATGCCATTCAAATTGCGACTAAACGTCTTGTTTAGAAGTTATGGGCATTTGAAAAAAATTGCTTCAGATTTATTAATGGAAGTTGACATTTTCCATATCTATGGGCCTAGAGTGATCCAAAAATAGCATCCAAATTGCGATTTAACGTCTTGTTTAGAAGTTATGAGCATTTGAAAAAATTTGCTTCAAATTCATTAATGGAAGTTGACATTTTCCAAATCTATGGGTCTAGAGTGATCCAAAAATACCATCCAAATTGCGATTCGACGTATAGTTTAGAAGTTATGGGCATTTGAAAATTTATATGAAAATTATTAATGGAAGTTGAGATTTTCCATATCTATGGGTCTAGAGTGATCCAAAAATATGGGCATTTGAAAATTTATATGAAAATTATTAATGGAAGTTGAGATTTTCCATATCTATGGGTCTAGAGTGATCCAAAAATACCATCCAAATTGCGATTCGACGTATAGTTTAGAAGTTATGGGCATTTGAAAACTTATATGAAAATTATTAATGGAAGTTGACATTTTCCATATCTATGGGCCTAGAGTGATCCAAAAATACCATCCAAATTGCGATTTAACGTCTTGTTTAGAAGTTATGGGCATTTGAAAATTTATATGAAAATCAGTAATGGAAGTTGACATTTTCCAAATCTATGGGTCTAGAGTGATCCAAAAATACCATCCAAATTGTGATTCGACGTATTGTTTAGAAGTTATGGGCATTTGAAAATTTATATGAAAATTATTAATGGAAGTTGACATTTTCCATATCTATGGGCCTAGAGTGATCCAAAAATACCATCCAAATTGCGATTTAACGTCTTGTTTACAAGTTATGGGCATTTGAAAACTTATATGAAAATTATTAATGGAAGTTGACATTTTCCAAATCTATGGGTCTAGAGTGATCCAAAAATACCATCCAAATTGCGATTTGACGTCTTGTTTAGAAGTTATAGGCATTTGAAAATGTACATTAAAATTATTAATAGAAGTTAACATATTTCATATCTATGTGCCTAGAGAGATCCAAAATACCATCCAAATTGCGATTTAACGTCTTCTTTAGAAGTTATGGGCATTTGAAAAAATTTGTACAAATTTATTAATGGAAGTTGACATTTGCCATATCTATGGGTATAGAGAGATCCAAAACTACCATCCAAATTACGATTTAACGTCTTGTTTTGAAGTTATGGGCATTAAAATTATTAATGGAAGTTGACATTTTTCATATCTATGGGTCCAGAGTGCTCAAAAAATACCATCCAAATTGCGATTCGACATATAGTTTAGAAGTTATGGGCATTTGAAAACTTATATGAAAATTATTAATGGAAGTTGACATTTTCCATATCTATGGGCCTAGAGTGATCCAAAAATACCATCCAAATTGCGATTTAACGTCTTGTTTAGAAGTTATGGGCATTTGAAAAAATTTGCTTCAAATTTATTAATGGAAGTTGACATTTTCCATATCTATGGGCCTAGAGTACTCCAAAAATAGCATCCAAATTGCGATTTAACGTCTTGTTTAGAAGTTATGAGCATTTGAAAAAATTTGCTTCAAATTCATTAATGGAAGTTGACATTTTCCAAATCTATGGGTCTAGAGTGATCCAAAAATACCATCCAAATTGCGATTCGACGTATAGTTTAGAAGTTATGGGCATTTGAAAATTTATATAAAAATTATTAATGGAAGTTGAGATTTTTCATATCTATGGGCCTAGAGTGATCCAAAAATAGCATCCAAATTGCGATTTAACGTCTTGTTTAGAAGTTATGGGCATTTGAAAATTTATATGAAAATTATTAATGGAAGTTGAGATTTTCCATATCTATGGGTCCAGAGTGCTCCAAAAATACCATCCAAATTGCGATTCGACGTATTGTTTAGAAGTTATGGGCATTTGAAAACTTATATGAAAATTATTAATGGAAGTTGACATTTTCCATATCTATGGGCCTAGAGTGATCCAAAAATAGCATCCAAATTGCGATTTAACGTCTTGTTTACAAGTTATGGGCATTTGAAAACTTATATGAAAATTATTAATGGAAGTTGACATTTTCCAAATCTATGGGTCTAGAGTGATCCAAAAATACCATCCAAATTGCGATTTGACGTCTTGTTTAGAAGTTATAGGCATTTGAAAATGTACATTAAAATTATTAATAGAAGTTAACATATTTCATATCTATGTGCCTAGAGAGATCCAAAATACCATCCAAATTGCGATTTAACGTCTTCTTTAGAAGTTATGGGCATTTGAAAAAATTTGTACAAATTTTTTAATTTTTCCAAATCTATGGGTCTAGAGAGATCCAAAACTACCATCCAAATTGCGATTCGACGTCTTGTTTAGAAGTTATGGGCATTTGAAAATTTATATGAAAATTATTAATGGAAGTTGACATTTTCCATATCTATGGGTCTAGAGTGATCCAAAAATACCATGCAAATTGCGATTTGACATCTTGTTTAGAAGTTATGGGCATTTGAAAAAATTTGCTTCAAATTTATTAATGGAAGTTGACATTTTCCATATCTATGGGTATAGAGAGATCCAAAACTACCATCCAAATTACGATTTAACGTCTTGTTTAGAAGTTATGGGCATTAAAATTATTAATGGAAGTTGACATTTTTCATATCTATGGGTCCAAAGTGCTCCAAAAATACCATCCAAATTGCGATTCGACATATAGTTTAGAAGTTATGGGCATTTGAAAACTTATATGAAAATTATTAATGGAAGTTGACATTTTCCATATCTATGGGCCTAGAGTGATCCAAAAATAGCATCCAAATTGCGATTTAACGTCTTGTTTAGAAGTTATGAGCATTTGAAAAAATTTGCTTCAAATTTATTAATGGAAGTTGACATTTTCCATATCTATGGGCCTAGAGTACTCCAAAAATACCATCCAAATTGCGATTTAACGTCTTGTTTAGAAGTTATGAGCATTTGAAAAAATTTGCTTCAAATTCATTAATGGAAGTTGACATTTTCCAAATCGATGGGTCTAGAGTGATCCAAAAATACCATCCAAATTTCGAATCGACGTATAGTTTAGAAGTTATGGGCATTTGAAAATTTATATAAAAATTATTAATGGAAGTTGAGATTTTTCATATCTATGGGCCTAGAGTAATCCAAAAATAGCATCCAAATTGCGATTTAACGTCTTGTTTAGAAGTTATGGGCATTTGAAAATGTATATGAAAATTATTAATGGAAGTTGAGATTTTCCATATCTATGGGTCCAGAGTGCTCCAAAAATACCATCCAAATTGCGATTCGACATATAGTTTAGAAGTTATGGGCATTTGAAAACTTATATGAAAATTATTAATGGAAGTTGACATTTTCCATATCTATGGGCCTAGAGTGATCCATAAATAGCATCCAAATTGCCATTTAACGTCTTGTTTAGAAGTTGTGAGCATTTGAAAAAATTTGCTTCAAATTCATTAATGGAAGTTGACATTTTCCATATCTATGGGCCTAGAGTACTCCAAAAATAGCATCCAAATTGCGATTTAACGTCTTGTTTAGAAGTTATGAGCATTTGAAGAAATTTGCTTCAAATTCATTAATGGAAGTTGACATTTTCCAAATCGATGGGTCTAGAGTGATCCAAAAATACCATCCAAATTTCGAATCGACGTATAGTTTAGAAGTTATGGGCACTTGAAAATTTATATAAAAATTATTAATGGAAGTTGAGATTTTTCATATCTATGGGCCTAGAGTGATCCAAAAATAGCATCCAAATTGCGATTTAACGTCTTGTTTAGAAGTTATGGGCATTTGAAAATTTATATGAAAATTATTAATGGAAGTTGACATTTTCCATATCTATGGGCCTAGAGTGATCCAAAAATAGCATCCAAATTGCGATTTAACGTCTTGTTTAGAAGTTATGGGCATTTGAAAACTTATATGAAAATTATTAATGGAAGTTGACATTTTCCAAATCTATGGGTCTAGAGTGATCCAAAAATACCATCCAAATTGCGATTTGACGTCTTGTTTAGAAGTTATAGGCATTTGAAAATGTACATTAAAATTATTAATAGAAGTTGACATTTTTCATATCTATGTGCCTAGAGAGATCCAAAAATACCATCCAAATTGCGATTTAACGTCTTCTTTAGAAGTTATGGGCATTTGAAAAAATTTGCTTTAAATTTTTTAATGGAAGTTGACATTTTCCAAATCTATGGGTCTAGAGAGATCCAAAACTACCATCCAAATTGCGATTCGACGTCTTGTTTAGAAGTTATGGGCATTTGAAAAAATTTGCTTCAGATTTATTAATGGAAGTTGACATTTTCCATATCTATGGGCCTAGAGTGATCCAAAAATACCATCCAAATTGCGATTCGACATATGGTTTAGAAGTTATGGGCATTTGAAAACTTATATGAAAATTATTAATGGAAGTTGACATTTTCCATATCTATGGGCCTAGAGTACTCCAAAAATAGCATCCAAATTGCGATTTAACGTCTTGTTTAGAAGTTATGAGCATTTGAAAAAATTTGCTTCAAATTCATTAATGGAAGTTGACATTTTCCAAATCGATGGGTCTAGAGTGATCCAAAAATACCATCCAAATTTCGAATCGACGTATAGTTTAGAAGTTATGGGCACTTGAAAATTTATATAAAAATTATTAATGGAAGTTGAGATTTTTCATATCTATGGGCCTAGAGTAATCCAAAAATAGCATCCAAATTGCGATTTAACGTCTTGTTTAGAAGTTATGGGCATTTGAAAATTTATATGAAAATTATTAATGGAAGTTGACATTTTCCATATCTATGGGTCCAGAGTGCTCCAAAAATACCATCCAAATTGCGATTCGACATATAGTTTAGAAGTTATGGGCATTTGAAAACTTATATGAAAATTATTAATGGAAGTTGACATTTTCCATATCTATGGGCGTAGAGTGATCCAAAAATAGCATCCAAATTGCGATTTAACGTCTTATTTACAAGTTATGGGCATTTGAAAACTTATATGAAAATTATTAATGGAAGTTGACATTTTCCAAATCTATGGGTCTAGAGTGATCCAAAAATACCATCCAAATTGCGATTTCACGTCTTGTTTAGAAGTTATAGGCATTTGAAAATGTACATTAAAATTATTAATAGAAGTTAACATATTTCATATCTATGTGCCTAGAGAGATCCAAAATACCATCCAAATTGCGATTTAACGTCTTCTTTAGAAGTTATGGGCATTTGAAAAAATTTGTACAAATTTTTTAATTTTTCCAAATCTATGGGTCTAGAGAGATCCAAAACTACCATCCAAATTGCGATTCGACGTCTTGTTTAGAAGTTATGGGCATTTGAAAAAATTTGCTTCAGATTTATTAATGGAAGTTGACATTTTCCATATCTATGGGCCTAGAGTACTCCAAAAATAGCATCCAAATTTCGAATCGACGTATAGTTTAGAAGTTATGGGCACTTGAAAATTTATATAAAAATTATTAATGGAAGTTGAGATTTTTCATATCTATAGGCCTAGAGTAATCCAAAAATAGCATCCAAATTGCGATTTAACGTCTTGTTTAGAAGTTATGGGCAGTTGAAAACTTATATGAAAATTATTAATGGAAGTTGACATTTTCCATATCTATGGGCCTAGAGTGATCCAAAAATGCCATTCAAATTGCGATTAAACGTCTTGTTTAGAAGTTATGGGCATTTGAAAAAAATTGCTTCAGATTTATTAATGGAAGTTGACATTTTCCATATCTATGGGCCTAGAGTACTCCAAAAATAGCATCCAAATTTCGAATTGACGTATAGTTTAGAAGTTATGGGCACTTGAAAATTTATATAAAAATTATTAATGGAAGTTGAGATTTTTCATATCTATGGGCCAAGAGTAATCCAAAAATAGCATCCAAATTGCGATTCGACGTCTTGTTTAGAAGTTATGGGCATTTGAAAAAATTTGCTTCAGATTTATTAATGGAAGTTGACATTTTCCATATCTATGGGCCTAGAGTACTCCAAAAATAGCATCCAAATTTCGAATCGACGTATAGTTTAGAAGTTATGGGCACTTGAAAATTTATATAAAAATTATTAATGGAAGTTGAGATTTTTCATATCTATAGGCCTAGAGTGATCCAAAAATAGCATCCAAATTGCGATTTAACGTCTTGTTTAGAAGTTATGGGCATTTGAAAACTTATATGAAAATTATTAATGGAAGTTGACATTTTCCATATCTATGGGCCTAGAGTGATCCAAAAATACCATTCAAATTGCGACTAAACGTCTTGTTTAGAAGTTATGGGCATTTGAAAAAAATTGCTTCAGATTTATTAATGGAAGTTGACATTTTCCATATCTATGGGCCTAGAGTACTCCAAAAATAGCATCCAAATTGCGATTTGACGTATAGTTTAGAAGTTATGGGCATTTGAAAATTTATATAAAAATTATTAATGGAAGTTGAGATTTTTCATATCTATGGGCCAAGAGTAATCCAAAAATAGCATCCAAATTGCGATTCGACGTCTTGTTTAGAAGTTATGGGCATTTGAAAAAATTTGCTTCAGATTTATTAATGGAAGTTGACATTTTCCATATCTATGGGCCTAGAGTGATCCAAAAATACCATCCAAATTTCGAATCGACGTATAGTTTAGAAGTTATGGGCACTTGAAAATTTATATAAAAATTATTAATGGAAGTTGAGATTTTTCATATCTATAGGCCTAGAGTAATCCAAAAATAGCATCCAAATTGCGATTTAACGTCTTGTTTAGAAGTTATGGGCAGTTGAAAACTTATATGAAAATTATTAATGGAAGTTGACATTTTCCATATCTATGGGCCTAGAGTGATCCAAAAATGTCATTCAAATTGCGACTAAACGTCTTGTTTAGAAGTTATGGGCATTTGAAAAAAATTGCTTCAGATTTATTAATGGAAGTTGACATTTTCCATATCTATGGGCCTAGAGTACTCCAAAAATAGCATCCAAATTTCGAATTGACGTATAGTTTAGAAGTTATGGGCACTTGAAAATTTATATAAAAATTATTAATGGAAGTTGAGATTTTTCATATCTATGGGCCAAGAGTATTCCAAAAATAGCATCCAAATTGCGATTTAACGTCTTGTTTAGAAGTTATGGGCATTTGAAAATTTATATGAAAATTATTAATGGAAGTTGAGATTTTCCAAATCGATGGGTCTAGAGTGATCCAAAAATACCATCCAAATTGCGATTCGACATATAGTTTAGAAGTTATGGGCATTTGAAAACTTATATGAAAATTATTAATGGAAGTTGACATTTTCCATATCTATGGGCCTAGAGTGATCCAAAAATAGCATCCAAATTGCGATTTAACGTCTTGTTTAGAAGTTATGAGCATTTGAAAAAATTTGCTTCAAATTCATTAATGGAAGTTGACATTTTCCAAATCGATGGGTCTAGAGTGATCCAAAAATACCATCCAAATTTCGAATCGACGTATAGTTTAGAAGTTATGGGCATTTGAAAATTTATATAAAAATTATTAATGGAAGTTGAGATTTTTCATATCTATGGGCCTAGAGTGATCCAAAAATAGCATCCAAATTGCGATTTAACGTCTTGTTTACAAGTTATGGGCATTTGAAAATTTATATGAAAATTAGAAGTTATGAGCATTTGAAAAAATGTGCTTCAAATTCATTAATGGAAGTTGACATTTTCCAAATCGATGGGTCTAGAGTGATCCAAAACTACCATCCAAATTGCGATTCGACGTATCGTTTAGAAGTTTTGGGCATTTGAAAATTTACATCAAAATATTAATGGAAGTTGACATTTTTCATATCTATGTGGCTAGAGAGATCCAAAACTACCATCCAAATTGCGATTCGACGTCTTGTTTAGAAGTTATGGGCATTTGAAAAAATTTGCTTCAGATTTATTAATGGAAGTTGACATTTTCCATATCTATATCATATCTAACGTGATCAAAAAATGCCATTCAAATTGCGATTAAACGTCTTGTTTAGAAGTTATGGGCATTTGAAAAAAATTGCTTCAGACTTATTAATGGAAGTTGACATTTTCCATATCTATATCATATCTAGAGTGATCAAAAAATAGCATCCAAATTGCGATTTAATGTCTTGTTTACAAGTTATGGGCATTTGAAAAAATTTGCTTCAGATTTATTAATGGAAGTTGACATTTTCCATATCTATATCATATCTAACGTGATCCAAAAATGCCATTCAAATTGCGATTTAACGTCTTGTTTAGAAGTTATGGGCATTTGAAAAAAATTGCTTCAGATTTATTAATGGAAGTTGACATTTTCCATATCTATATCATATCTAGAGTGATCAAAAAATACCATCCAAATTCCAATTTGACGTATAGTTTAGAAGTTATGGGCACTTGAAAACTTATATGAAAATTATTAATGGAAGTTGACATTTTCCATATCTATGGGCCTAGAGTACTCCAAAAATAGCATCCAAATTGCGATTTAACGTCTTGTTTAGAAGTTATGGGCATTTGAAAATTTATATGAATATTATTAATGGAAGTTGACATTTTCCATATCTATGGGTCCCGAGTGCTCCAAAAATACCATCCAAATTGCGATTCGACATATAGTTTAGAAGTTATGGGCATTTGAAAACTTATATGAAAATTATTAATGGAAGTTGACATTTTCCATATCTATGGGCCTAGAGTGATCCAAAAATAGCATCCAAATTGCGATTTAACGTCTTGTTTAGAAGTTATGGGCATTTGAAAAAATTTGCTTCAGATTTATTAATGGAAGTTGACATTTTCCAAATCTATGGATCTAGAGTGATCCAAAAATACCATCCAAATTGCGATTTGACGTCTTGTTTAGAAGTTATAGGCATTTGAAAATGAACATTAAAATTATTAATAGAAGTTAACATATTTCATATCTATGTGCCTAGAGAGATCCAAAATACCATCCAAATTGCGATTCGACATCTTGTTTAGAAGTTATGGGCATTTGAAAAAATTTGCTTCAGATTTATTAATGGAAGTTGACATTTTCCATATCTATATCATATCTAACGTGATCCAAAAATACCATCCAAATTGCGATTTAACGTCTTCTTTAGAAGTTATGGGCATTTGAAAAAATTTGTACAAATTTATTAATGGAAGTTGACATTTGCCATATCTATGGGTATAGAGAGATCCAAAACTACCATCCAAATTACGATTTAACGTCTTGTTTAGAAGTTATGGGCATTAAAATTATTAATGGAAGTTGACATTTTTCATATCTATGGGTCCAGAGTGCTCCAAAAATACCATCCAAATTGCGATTCGACATATAGTTTAGAAGTTATGGGCATTTGAAAACTTATATGAAAACTATTAATGGAAGTTGACATTTTCCATATCTATGGGCCTAGAGTGATCCATAAATAGCATCCAAATTGCCATTTAACGTCTTGTTTAGAAGTTGTGAGCATTTGAAAAAATTTGCTTCAAATTCATTAATGGAAGTTGACATTTTCCAAATCGATGGGTCTAGAGTGATCCAAAAATAGCATCCAAATTTCAAATCGACGTATAGTTTAGAAGTTATGGGCATTTGAAAATTTATGTAAAAATTATTAATGGAAGTTGAGATTTTCCATATCTATTGGTCTAGAGTGATCCAAAAATACCATCCAAATTGCGATTTGACGTCTTGTTTAGAAATTATGGGCATTTGAAAATGTACATTAAAATTATTAATGGAAGTTGACATTTTTACATCTATGGGTCTAGAGAGATCCAAAACTACCTTTCAAATTGCGATTCGACGTCTTGTTTAGAAGTTATGGGCATTAAAATTATTAATGGAAGTTGACATTTTTCATATCTATGTGCCTAGAAAGATCCAAAAAACCATCCAAATTGCGATTTGACGTATAGTTTAGAAGTTATGGGCATTTGAAAACTTATATGAAAATTATTAATGGAAGTTGACATTTTCCATATCTATGGGCCTAGAGTGATCCAAAAATAGCATCCAAATTGCGATTTAACGTCTTGTTTACAAGTTATGGGCATTTGAAAACTTATATAAAAATTATTAATGGAAGTTGACATTTTCCAAATCTATGGGTCTAGAGTGATCCAAAAATACCATCCAAATTGCGATTTGACGTCTTGTTTAGAAGTTATAGGCATTTGAAAAAATTTGTACAAATTTATTAATGGAAGTTGACATTTTCCATATCTATGGGTATAGAGAGATCCAAAACTACCATCCAAATTACGATTTAACGTCTTGTTTAGAAGTTATGGGCATTAAAATTATTAATAGAAGTTGACATTTTTCATATCTATGGGTCCAGAGTGCTCCAAAAATACCATCCAAATTGCGATTCGACATATAGTTTAGAAGTTATGGGCATTTGAAAACTTATATGAAAACTATTAATGGAAGTTGACATTTTCCATATCTATGGGCCTAGAGTGATCCATAAATAGCATCCAAATTGCCATTTAACGTCTTGTTTAGAAGTTGTGAGCATTTGAAAAAATTTGCTTCAAATTCATTAATGGAAGTTGACATTTTCCAAATCGATGGGTCTAGAGTGATCCAAAAATAGCATCCAAATTTCGAATCGTCGTATAGTTTAGAAGTTATGGGCATTTGAAAATTTATGTAAAAATTATTAATGGAAGTTGAGATTTTCCATATCTATTGGTCAAGAGTGATCCAAAAATACCATCCAAATTGCGATTTGACGTCATGTTTAGAAATGATGGGCATTTGAAAATTTACATTAAAATTATTAATGGAAGTTGACATTTTTACATCTATGGGTCTAGAGAGATCCAAAACTACCTTTCAAATTGCGATTCGACGTCTTGTTTAGAAGTTATGGGCATTTAAAATTATTAATGGAAGTTGACATTTTTCATATCTATGTGCCTAGAAAGATCCAAAAATACCATCCAAATTGCGATTTGACGTATAGTTTAGAAGTTATGGGCATTTGAAAAAATTTGCTTCAGATTTATTAATGGAAGTTGACATTTTCCATATCTATATCATATCTAGAGTGATCAAAAAATACCATCCAAATTGCGATTTGACGTATAGTTTAGAAGTTATGGGCATTTGAAAACTTATATGAAAATTATTAATGGAAGTTGACATTTTTCATATCTATGGGCCTAGAGTGATCCAAAAATAGCATCCAAATTGCGATTTAACGTCTTGTTTAGAAGTTATGGGCATTTGAAAACTTACATGAAAATTATTAATGGAAGTTGAGATTTTCCATATCTATGGGCCTAGAGTGATCCAAAAATAGCATCCAAATTGCGATTTGACGTATAGTTTAGAAGTTATGGGCATTTGAAAAAATTTGCTTCAGATTTATTAATGGAAGTTGACATTTTCCATATCTATATCATATCTAGAGTGATCAAAACATACCATCCAAATTGCGATTTGACGTATAGTTTAGAAGTTATGGGCATTTGAAAACTCATATGAAAATTATTAATGGAAGTTGACATTTTTCATATCTATGGGCCTAGAGTGATCCAAAAATAGCATCCAAATTGCGATTTAACGTCTTGCTTAGAAGTTATGAGCATTTGAAAAAATTTGCTTCAAATTCATTAATGGAAGTTGACATTTTCCAAATCGATGGGTCTAGAGTGATCCAAAAATACCATCCAAATTTCGAATCGACGTATAGTTTAGAAGTTATGGGCATTTGAAAATTGGTATAAAAATTATTAATGGAAGTTGAGATTTTTCATATCTATGGGCCTAGAGTGATCCAAAAATAGCATCCAAATTGCGATTTAACGTCTTGTTTACAAGTTATGGGCATTTGAAAATTTATATAAAATTAGAAGTTATGAGCATTTGAAAAAATGTGCTTCAAATTCATTAATGGAAGTTGACATTTTCCAAATCGATGGGTCTAGAGTGATCCAAAACTACCATCCAAAATGCGATTCGACGTATCGTTTAGAAGTTTTGGGCATTTGAAAATTTACATCAAAATATTAATGGAAGTTGACATTTTTCATATCTATGTGGCTAGAGAGATCCAAAAATACCATCCAAATTGCAACTTAACGTCTTCTTTATAAGATATGGGCATTTGAAAAAATTTGCTTTAAATTTTTTAATGGAAGTTGACATTTTCCAAATCTATGGGCCTAGAGTGATCCATAAATAGCACCCAAATTGCCATTTAACGTCTTGTTTAGAAGTTGTGAGCATTTGAAAAAATTTGCTTCAAATTCATTAATGGAAGTTGACATTTTCCAAATCGATGGGTCTAGAGTGATCCAAAAATACCATCCAAATTGCGATTCGACATATAGTTTAGAAGTTATGGGCATTTGAAAATTTATGTAAAAATTATTAATGGAAGTTGAGATTTTCCATATTTATTGGTCAAGAGTGATCCAAAAATACCATCCAAATTGCGATTTGACGTCATGTTTAGAAATGATGGGCATTTGAAAATTTACATTAAAATTATTAATGGAAGTTGACATTTTTAGATCTATGGGTCTAGAGAGATCCAAAACTACCTTTCAAATTGCGATTCGACGTCTTGTTTAGAAGTTATGGGCATTAAAATTATTAATGGAAGTTGACATTTTTCATATCTATGTGCCTAGAAAGATCCAAAAATACCAAATTGCGATTTGACGTATAGTTTAGAAGTTATGGGCATTTGAAAAAATTTGCTTCAGATTTATTAATGGAAGTTGACATTTTCCATATCTATATCATATCTAGAGTGATCAAAACATACCATCCAAATTGCGATTTGACGTATAGTTTAGAAGTTATGGGCATTTGAAAACTTATATGAAAATTATTAATGGAAGTTGACATTTTTCATATCTATGGGCCTAGAGTGATCCAAAAATAGCATCCAAATTGCGATTTAACGTCTTGTTTAGAAGTTATGGGCATTTGAAAACTTATATGAAAATTATTAATGGAAGTTGAGATTTTCCATATCTATGGGTCCCGAGTGCTCCAAAAATACCATCCAAATTGCGATTCGACATATAGTTTAGAAGTTATGGGCATTTGAAAACTTATATGAAAATTTTTAATGGAAGTTGACATTTTCCATATCTATGGGCATAGAGTGATCCAAAAATAGCATCCAAATTGCGATAAGACGTATCGTTTCGAAGCTATGGGCATTAAAATTATTAGTGGAAGTTGACATTTTTCATATCTATGGGCCTAGAGTGGTCCAAAAATAGCATCCAAATTGCGATTTAACGTCTTGTTTACAAGTTATGGGCATTTGAAAAAATTTGCTTCAGATTTATTAATGGAAGTTGACATTTTCCATATCTATGGGTCCAGAGTGCTCCAAAAATACCATCCAAATTGCGATTCGACATATAGTTTAGAAGTTATGGGCATTTGAAAACTTATATGAAAATTATTAATGGAAGTTGACATTTTTCATATCTATGTGGCTAGAGAGATCCAAAAATACCATCCAAATTGCAACTTAACGTGTTCTTTATAAGATATGGGCATTTGAAAAAATTTGCTTTAAATTTTTTAATGGAAGTTGACATTTTCCAAATCTATGGGTCTAGAGAGATCCAAAACTACTATCCAAATTACGATTCGACGTCTTGTTTAGAAGTTATGGGCATTTGAAAAAATTTGCTTCAGATTTATTAATGGAAGTTGACATTTTCCATATCTATATCATATCTAACGTGATCAAAAAATGCCATTCAAATTGCGATTTAACGTCTTGTTTAGAAGTTATGGGCATTTGAAAAAAATTGCTTTAGATTTATTAATGGAAGTTGACATTTTCCATATCTATATCATATCTAGAGTGATCAAAAAATACCATCCAAATTCCGATTTGACGTATAGTTTAGAAGTTATGGGCACTTGAAAACTTATATGAAAATTATTAATGGAAGTTGACATTTTCCATATCTATGGGCCTAGAGTGATCCATAAATAGCATCCAAATTGCGATTTAATGTCTTGTTTACAAGTTATGGGCATTTGAAAAAATTTGCTTCAGATTTATTAATGGAAGTTGACATTTTCCATATCTATATCATATCTAGAGTGATCAAAACATACCATCCAAATTGCGATTTGACGTATAGTTTAGAAGTTATGGGCATTTGAAAACTTATATGAAAATTATTAATGGAAGTTGACATTTTCCATATCTATGGGCCTAGAGTACTCCAAAAATAGCATCCAAATTGCGATTTAACGTCTTGTTTAGAAGTTATGGGCATTTGTAAATTTATATGAAAATTATTAATGGAAGTTGAGATTTTCCATATCTATGGGTCCAGAGTGCTCCAAAAATACCATCCAAATTGCGATTCGACATATAGTTTAGAAGTTATGGGCATTTGAAAACTTATATGAAAATTATTAATGGAAGTTGACATTTTCCATATCTATGGGCCTAGAGTGATCCAAAAATAGCATCCAAATGGCGAGTTAATGTCTTGTTTACAAGTTATGTGCATTTGAAAAAATTTTCTTCAGATTTATTAATGGAAGTTGACATTTTCCATATCTATATCATATCTAACGTGATCCAAAAATGCCATTCAAATTGCGATTAAACGTCTTGTTTAGAAGTTATGGGCATTTGAAAAATTTGCTTCAGATTTATTAATGGAAGTTGACATTTTCCATATCTATATCATATCTAGAGTGATCAAAAAATACCATCCAAATTCCGATTTGACGTATAGTTTAGAAGTTATGGGACGTATCGTTTCGAAGCTATGGGCATTAAAATTATTAAAAGAAGTTGACATTTTTCATATCTATGGACCTAGAGTGATCCAAAAATAGCATCCAAATTGCGATTTAACGTCTTGTTTACAAGTTATGGGCATTTGACAAAATTTGTACAAATTTATTAATGGAAGTTGACATTTTCCATATCTATGGGTCTAGAGTGATCCAAAAATACCATCCAAATTGCGATAAGACGTATCGTTTCGAAGCTATGGGCATTAAAATTATTAATGGAAGTTGACATTTTTCATATCTATGTGCCTAGAGAGATCCAAAAATACCATCCAAATTGCGATTTGACGTCTTGTTTAGAAGTTATAGGCATTTGAAAATGTACATTAAAATTATTAATGGAAGTTGACATTTTCCATATCTATGGGTCTAGAGTGATCCAAAACTACCATCCAAATTGCGATTCGACGTATAGTTTAGAAGTTATGAGCATTTAAAAAAATTTGCTTCAAATTCATTAATGGAAGTTGACATTTTCCAAATCGATGGGTCTAGAGTGATCCAAAAATTTGAGTTCTTGTTTAGAAGTTATAGGCATTTGAAAATGTACATTAAAATTATTAATAGAAGTTGACATATTTCATATCTATGTGCCTAGAGAGATCCAAAATACCATCCAAATTGCGATTTAACGTCTTCTTTAGAAGTTATGGGCATTTGAAAAAATTTGTACAAATTTATTAATGGAAGTTGACATTTTTCATATCTATGGGTCTAGAGTGATCCAAAAATACCATCCAAATTGCGATTTGACGTCTTGTTTAGAAGTTTAGGCATTTGAAAATGTACATTAAAATTATTAATAGAGGTTTACATTTTCCATATCTATGGGTATAGAGAGATCCATAACTACCATCCAAATTGCGATTCGACGTATAGTTTAGAAGTTATGAGCATTTGAAAAAATTCGCTTCAAATTCATTAATGGAAGTTGACATTTTCCAAATCGATGGGTCTAGAGTGATCCAAAAATTTGACGTCTTGTTTAGAAGTTGTAGGCATTTGAAAATGTACATTAAAATTATTAATAGAAGTTGACATATTTCATATCTATGTGCCTAGAGAGATCCAAAATACCATCCACATTGCGATTTAACGTCTCCTTTAAAAGTTATGGGCATTTGAAAAAATTTGTACAAATTTATTAATGGAAGTTGACATTTTCCATATCTATGGGTCTAGAGTGATCCAAAAATACCATCCAATTTGCGATTTGACGTCTTCTTTAGAAGTTGAGGCATTTGAAAATGTACATTAAAATTTTTAATATAGGTTTACATTTTCCATATCCATGGGTATAGAGAGATCCAAAATACCATCCAAATTGCGATTTAACGTCTTCTTTAGAAGTTATGGGCATTTGAAAAAATTTGTACAAATTTATTAATGGAAGTTGACATTTTCCAAATCTATGGGTCTAGAGTGATCCAAAAATACCATGCAAATTGCGATTTGACGTCTTGTTTAGAAGTTATGAGCATTTGAAAAATTTGCTTCAAATTCATTAATGGAAGTTGACATTTTTCAATTCTATGGGTATAGAGAGATCCAAAACAACCATGCAAATTGCGATTCGACGTAGAGTTTAGAAGTTTTGGGCATTTGAAAATTTACATCAAAATATTAATGGAAGTTGACATTTTTCATATCTATGGGTCTAGAGTGATCCAAAAATACCATCCAAATTGCGATAAGACGTATCGTTTCGAAGCTATGGGCATTTGAAAATTTACAATAATGGAAGTTGACATTTTTCATATCTATGGGCCTAGAGAGATCCAAAAATACCATCCAAATTGCGATTTGACATCTTCGTTTAGAAGTTATAGGCATTTGAAAATGTACATTAAAATTATTAATGGAAGTTGACATTTTCCATATCTATGGGCCTAGAGAGATCCAAAAATACCATCCAAATTGCGATTTAACGTCTTCGTTTAGAAGTTATGGGCATTTGAAAATTTATATGAAAATTATTAATGGAAGTTGACATTTTCCATATCTATGGGCCTAGAGTGATCCAAAAATACCATCCAAATTGCGATTTAACGTCTTCGTTTACAAGTTATGGGCATTTGAAAAAATTTGCTTCAGATTTATTAATGGAAGTTGACAGTTTCACATCTATTGGTCTAGAAAGATCCAAAAATACTATTCAAATTGCGATTTGACGTCTGTTTTAGAAGTTATGGGCATTTTAAAATGTACATTAAAATTATTAATGGAAGTTGACATTTCCCAAATCTATGGGCCTAGAAAGATCCAAAAATACCATACAAATTGCGATTAGACGTCTTGTTTAGAAGTTATGGGCATTTGAAAAACTTTACTTCACATTTATTAATGGAAGTTGACATTTTCCATATCTATAGCATATCTAAAGTGATCAAAAAATACCATCCAAATTGCGATTTGACGTACAGTTTAGAAGTTATGGGACGTATCATTTCGAAACTATGGGCATTAAAATTATTAATGGAAGTTGACATTTTCCATATCTATGGGCCTAGAGTGATCCAAAAATACCATTCAAATTGCGATTTAACGTCTTCGTTTAGAAGTTATGAGCATTTGAAAAAATTTGTACAAATTTATTAATGGAAGTTGACATTTTCCATATCTATGGGCCTAAAATGATCCAAAAATACCATTCAAATTGCGATTAGACGTACCGTTTAGAAGCTATGAGCATTTGAAAATTTCTTACAATTATTAATGGAAGTTGACATTTCCCATATCTATGGGCCTCAAATGATCCAAAAATACCATTAAAATTGCGATTAGACGTCTCCGTTTAGAAGTTATGAGCATTTGAAAATGTACCTTACAATTATTAATGGAAGTTAACATTTCCCATATCTATGGGCCTCAAATGATCCAAAAATACCATTAAAATTGCGATTAAACGTCTCCGTTTAGAAGTTATGAGCATTTGAAAAATTTGTACAAATTTATTAATGGAAGTTATCATTTCCCATATCTATGGACCTAAAATGATCCAAAAATACCATTAAAATTGCGATTAGACGCTCCGTTTAGAAGTTATGAGCATTTGAAAATTTACCTTACAATTATTAATGGAAGTTATCATTTCCCATATCTATGGGCCTAAAATGATCCAAAAATACCATTAGAATTGCGATTAGACGCTCCGTTTAGAAGTTATAAGCATTTGAAAATGTACCTTACAATTATTAATGGAAGTTAACATTTTTCATATCTATGGGCCTCAAATGATCCAAAAATACCATTCGAATTGCGATTAGACGTCTCCGTTTAGAAGTTATGAGCATTTGAAAATTTGCCTACAAATTTATTAATGGAAGTTATCATTTCCCATATCTATGGGCCTCAAATGATCCAAAAATACCATTAAAATTGCGATTAGACGTCTCCGTTTAGAAGTGTAGGCATTTGAAAATGTACCTTACAATTATTAATGGAAGTTATCATTTCCCATATCTATGGGCCTCAAATGATCCAAAAATACCATTAAAATTGCGATTAGACGCTCCGTTTAGAAGTTATGAGCATTTGAAAATTTACGCTTAAAATTATTAATGGAAGTTATCATTTCCCATATCTATGGACCTCAAATGATCCAAAAATACCATTAGAATTGCGATTAGACGCTCCGTTTAGAAGTTATGAGCATTTGAAAATGTACCTTACAATTATTAATGGAAGTTATCATTTCCCATATCTATGGGCCTCAAATGATCCAAAAATACCATTAGAATTGCGATTAGACGCTCCGTTTAGAAGTTATGAGCATTTGAAAATTTGCCTACAAATTTATTAATGGAAGTTATCATTTCCCATATCTATGGACCTCAAATGATCCAAAAATACCATTAGAATTGCGATTAGACGCTCCGTTTAGAAGTTATGAGCATTTGAAAATGTACCTTACAATTATTAATGGAAGTTATCATTTCCCATATCTATGGACCTCAAATGATCCAAAAATACCATTAGAATTGCGATTAGACGCTCCGTTTAGAAGTTATGAGCATTTGAAAATGTACCTTACAATTATTAATGGAAGTTATCATTTCCCATATCTATGGACCTCAAATGATCCAAAAATACCATTAGAATTGCGATTAGACGCTCCGTTTAGAAGTTATGAGCATTTGAAAATGTACCTTACAATTATTAATGGAAGTTATCATTTCCCATATCTATGGACCTCAAATGATCCAAAAATACCATTAGAATTGCGATTAGACGCTCCGTTTAGAAGTTATGAGCATTTGAAAATGTACCTTACAATTATTAATGGAAGTTATCATTTCCCATATCTATGGACCTCAAATGATCCAAAAATACCATTAGAATTGCGATTAGACGCTCCGTTTAGAAGTTATGAGCATTTGAAAATGTACCTTACAATTATTAATGGAAGTTATCATTTCCCATATCTATGGGCCTCAAATGATCCAAAAATACCATTAGAATTGCGATTAGACGCTCCGTTTAGAAGTTAGAGGCATTTGAAAATGTACCTTACAATTATTAATGGAAGTTATCATTTCCCATATCTATGGGCCTCAAATGATCCAAAAATACCATTAGAATTGCGATTAGACGTCTCCGTTTAGAAGTTATGAGCATTTGAAAATTTGCCTTACAAATTTATTAATGGAAGTTATCATTTCCCATATCTATGGGCCTCAAATGATCCAAAAATACCATTAGAATTGCGATTAGACGCTCCGTTTAGAAGTTATGAGCATTTGAAAATTTACCTTACAATTATTAATGGAAGTTATCATTTCCCATATCTATGGGCCTCAAATGATCCAAAAATACCATTAGAATTGCGATTAGACGCTCCGTTTAGAAGTTATGAGCATTTGAAAATTTACCTTACAATTATTAATGGAAGTTATCATTTCCCATATCTATGGGCCTCAAATGATCCAAAAATACCATTAGAATTGCGATTAGACGCTCCGTTTAGAAGTTATGAGCATTTGAAAATTTACCTTACAATTATTAATGGAAGTTATCATTTCCCATATCTATGGGCCTCAAATGATCCAAAAAAACCATTAAAATTGCGATTAGACGCTCCGTTTAGAAGTTATGAGCATTTGAAAATGTACCTTACAATTATTAATGGAAGTTAACATTTTTCATATCTATGGGCCTCAAATGATCCAAAAATACCATTAAAATTGCGATTAGACGTCTCCGTTTAGAAGTTATGAGCATTTGAAAATTTGCCTTAAAATTTATTAATGGAAGTTATCATTTCCCATATCTATGGGCCTCAAATGATCCAAAAATACCATTAAAATTGCGATTAGACGTCTCCGTTTAGAAGTTATGAGCATTTGAAAATTTACCTTACAATTATTAATGGAAGTTATCATTTCCCAAATCTATGGGCCTAAAATGATCCAAAAATACCATTAGAATTGCGATTAGACGCTCCGTTTAGAAGTTATGAGCATTTGAAAATTTACCTTACAATTATTAATGGAAGTTGACATATTTCATATCTATGGGCCTCAAATGATCCAAAAATACCATTAAAATTGCGATTAGACGCTTCGTTTAGAAGTTATGAGCATTTGAAAATTTGCCTACAAAATTATTAATGGAAGTTATCATTTCCCATATCTATGGGCCTCAAATGATCCAAAAATACCATTAGAATTGCGATTAGACGTCTCCGTTTAGAAGTTTTGAGCATTTGAAAATGTACCTTACAATTATTAATGGAAGTTATCATTTCCCATATCTATGGGCCTCAAATGATCCAAAAATACCATTAAAATTGCGATTAGACGCTCCGTTTAGAAGTTATGAGCATTTGAAAATTTACCTTACAATTATTAATGGAAGTTATCATTTTCCATATCTATGGGCCTAAAATGATCCAAAAATACCATTAAAATTGCGATTAGACGTCTCCGTTTAGAAGTTGAGGCATTTGAAAATGTACCTTACAATTATTAATGGAAGTTATCATTTCCCATATCTATGGGCCTCAAATGATCCAAAAATACCATTAAAATTGCGATTAGACGTCTCCGTTTAGAAGTTATGAGCATTTGAAAATTTGCCTTACAAATTTATTAATGGAAGTTATCATTTCCCATATCTATGGGCCTCAAATGATCCAAAAATACCATTAAAATTGCGATTAGACGTCTCCGTTTAGAAGTTATGAGCATTTGAAAATTTACTTCACAATTATTAATGGAAGTTGTCATTTTCCAAATCTATGGGCCTCAAATGATCCAAAAAAACCATTAAAATTGCGATTAGACGTACCGTTTAGAAGTTATGAGCATTTGAAAATTTACATTAAAATTATTAATGGAAGTTATCATTTCCCATATCTATGGGCCTAAAATGATCCAAAAATACCATGAAAATTGCGATTAGACGTCTCCGTTTAGAAGTTATGAGCATTTGAAAATTTACCTTACAATTATTAATGGAAGTTATCATTTTCCAAATCTATGGGCCTAGAATGATCCAAAAAAACCATTAAAATTGCGATTAGACGTTCCGTTTAGAAGTTATGAGCATTTGAAAATGTACCTTACAATTATTAATGGAAGTTGACATTTTTCATATCTATGGGCCTAAAATGATCCAAAAATACCATTAAAATTGCGATTAAACGTCTCCGTTTAGAAGTTATGAGCATTTGAAAAATTTGTAAAATTTATTAATGGAAGTTGACATTTTCCATATCTATGGGCCTAAAATGATCCAAAAATACCATTAGAATTGCGATTAGACGTCTCCGTTTAGAAGTTATGAGCATTTGAAAATTTACCTCACAATTCATTAATGGAAGTTATCATTTCCCAAATCTATGGGCCTCGAATGATCCAAAAAAACCATTCAGAATTGCGATTAGACGCTCCGTTTAGAAGTTATGAGCATTTGAAAATTTACCTTACAATTATTAATGGAAGTTGTCATTTCCCATATCTATGGACCTAGAGAGATCCAAAAATACCATCCAAATTGCGATTTAAAAAGAGCATTTGAAAAAATTTGCTTCAAATTCATTAATGGAAGTTGGATTCATAGAGAAATGATCCAAAAATACCATTCAAATTGCGATTAGACGCACCGTTTAGAAGTTATGAGCATTTGAAAATTTACCTTACGAAAATTATTAATGGAAGTTGACATTTCCCATATCTATGGGCCTCAAAGTGATCCAAAAATACCATTAAAATTGCGATTTAACGTCTCCGTTTAGAAGTTATGAGCATTTGAAAAATTTACCTAAAATTTATTAATGGAAGTTATCATTTCCCATATCTATGGGCCTCAAATGATCCAAAAATACCATTAAAATTGCGATTAGACGTCTCCGTTTAGAAGTTATAAGCATTTGAAAATGTACATTACAATTATTAATGGAAGTTATCATTTCCCATATCTATGGGCCTAAAAAGATCCAAAAATACCATTAAAATTGCGATTAAACGTCTCCGTTTAGAAGTTATGGGCATTTGAAAAATTTGCCTACAAACTTATTAATGGAAGTTAACATTTTCCATATCTATGGGCCTAAAATGATCCAAAAATACCATTAAAATTGCGATTAGACGTCTCCGTTTAGAAGTTTAGGCATTTGAAAATGTACCTTAAAATTATTAATAGAGGTTTACATTTCCCATATCTATGGGCCTAGAAAGATCCAAAAATACCATTCAAATTGCGATTCGACGCATCGTTTAAAAGTTATGAGCATTTGAAAATTTAAATGAAAATTATTAATGGAAGTTGTCATTTCCCATATCTATGGGCCTAAAGTGATCCAAAAATACCATCCAAATTGCGATTAGACGTACCGTTTAGAAGCTATGGGCATTTGAAAATTAAATTAATGGAAGTTGACATTTTTCATATCTATGGGCCTGGAAAGATCCAAAAATACCATCCAAATTGCGATTAGACGTACCGTTTAGAAGCTATGGGCATTTGAAAATTCCTTAAATTAATGGAAGTTGACATTTCCCATATCTATGGGCCTAGAAAGATCCAAAAATACCATTAAAATTGCGATTTGACATCTCCGTTTAGAAGTTATGAGCATTTGAAAATGTACATTAAAATTATTAATGGAAGTTGTCATTTCCCATATCTATGGGTCTAGAATGATCCAAAAATACCATTCAAATTACGATTTAACGTCTTCGTTTAGAAGTTATGGGCATTTGAAAATTATTAATGGAAGTTAACATTTTCCATATCTATGGGTCCAGAGTGATCCAAAAATACCATTAAAATTGCGATTAGACATTTCGTTTAGAAGTTATGGCCATTTGAAAATTTATATGAAAATTATTAATGGAAGTTATCATTTCCCATATCTATGGGCCTAGAGTGATCCAAAAATACCATCCAAATTGCGATTTAACGTCTTCGTTTAGAAGCTATGAGCATTTGAAAAAATTTACTTCACAATTCATTAATGGAAGTTGTCATTTTCCAAATCTATGGGTCTAGAGTGATCCAAAAATACCATCTAAATTGCGATTTGACGTCTTCGTTTAGAAGTTATGAGCATTTGAAAAAATTTGCTTCACAATTCATTAATGGAAGTTGACATTTTTCAAATCTATGGGCCTAGAAAGATCCAAAAAAACCATGAAAATTGCGATTCGACGCACAGTTTAGAAGTTATGGGCATTTGAAAATGTACATTAAAATTATTAATGGAAGTTGACATATTTCCATATCTATGGGCCTAGAGAGATCCAAAGATACCATCCAAATTGCGATTTAACGTCTCCGTTTAGAAGTTATGGGCATTTGAAAAAATTTGTAAAATTTATTAATGGAAGTTGACATTTTCCAAATCTATGGGTCTAGAGTGATCCAAAAATACCATGCAAATTGCGATTTGACATCTTGTTTAGAAGTTATGAGCATTTGAAAAAATTTGCTTCAAATTCATTAATGGAAGTTGACATTTTTCAAATCTATGGGTCTAGAGTGATCCAAAACAACCATGCAGATTGCGATTCGACGTAGAGTTTAGAAGTTTTGGACATTTGAAAATTTACATCAAAATATTAATAGAAGTTGACATTTTTCATATCTATGTACCTAGAGAGATCCAAAAATACCATCCAAATTGCGATTTAAAAAATTTGAAAAAATTTGCTTCAAATTCATTAATGGAAGTTGGTTCTAGAGTGATCCAAAAATACCATCCAAATTGCGATTCGACATAAAGTTTAGAAGTTATGGGCATTTGAAAACTTATACGAAAATTATTAATGGAAATTGACATTTTCCATATCTATGGGTCCAGAGTGATCCAAAAATACCATCCAAATTGCGATTTAACGTCTTCTTTAGAAGTTATGAGCATTTGAAAAAATTTGCATAAAATTTATGAATGGAAGTTGACATTTTCCAAATCTATGGGTCTAGAGTGATCCAAAAATACCATTCAAATTGCGATTTGACGTCTTGTTTAGAAGTTATAGGCATTTGAAAATGTACATTAAAATTATTAATAGAAGTTAACATATTTCATATCTATGTGCCTAGAGAGATCCAAAATACCATCCACATTGCGATTTAACGTCTTCTTTAGAAGTTATGGGCATTTGAAAAAATTTGTACAAACTTATTAATGGAAGTTGACATTTTCCATATCTATGGGTCTAGAGTGATCCAAAAATACCATCCAAATTGCGATTTGACGTCTTGCTTAGAAGTTTAGGCATTTGAAAATGTACATTAAAATTATTAATATAGGTTTACATTTTCCATATCTATGGGTATAGAGAGATCCAAAAATACCATCCAAATTGCGATTCGACGTATCGTTTAAAAGTTATGAGCATTTGAAAATTTAAATGAAAATTATTAATCGAAGTTGACATTTTCCACATCTATGGGTCTAGAGTGATCCAGAAATACCATCCAAATTGCGATAAGACGTATCGTTTCGAAGCTATGGGCATTTGAAAATTAATAATGGAAGTTGACATTTTTCATATCTATGTGCCTCGAGAGATCCAAAAATACCATCCAAATTGCGATTAGACGTATCGTTTAGAAGTTATGGGCATTTGAAAATTAATAATGGAAGTTGACATTTTTCATATCTATGGGCCTAGAGAGATCCAAAAATACCATCCAAATTGCGATTTGACATCTTGTTTAGAAGTTATAGGCATTTGAAAATGTACATTAAAATTATTAATAGAAGTTGACATTTTCCATATCTATGGGTATAGAGAGATCCAAAACTACCATCCAAATTACGATTTAACGTCTTGTTTAGAAGTTATGGGCATTAAAATTATTAATGGAAGTTTACATTTTTCATATCTATGGGTCCAGAGTGCTCCGAAAATACCATCCAAATTGCGATTCGACATATAGTTTAGAAGTTATGGCCATTTGAAAACTTATATGAAAATTATTAATGGAAGTTGGGCCTAGAGTGATCCATAAATAGCATCCAAATTGCCATTTAACGTCTTGTTTAGAAGCTGTGAGCATTTGAAAAATTTGCTTCAAATTCATTAATGGAAGTTGACATTTTCCAAATCGATGGGTCTAGAGTGATCCAAAAATAGCATCTAAATTTCGAATCGACGTATAGTTTAGAAGTTATGGGCATTTGAAAATGTATATAAAAATTATTAATGGAAGTTGACATTTTCCATATCTATGGGTATAGAGAGATCCAAAAATACCATCCAAATTGCGATTTGACGTCTTGTTTAGAAATGATGGGCATTTGAGAATTTACATTAAAATTATTAATGGAAGTTGACATTTTCACATCTATGGGTCTAGGGAGATCCAAAACTACCATCCAAATTGCGATTCCACGTCTTGTTTAGAAGTTATGGGCGTTAAAATTATTAATGGAAGTTGACATTTTTCATATCTATTGGTCTAGAGTGATCCAAAAATACCATCCAAATTGCGATTTGACGTCTTGTTTAGAAATGATGGGCATTTGAAAATTTACATTAAAATTATTAATGGAAGTTGACATTTTCACATCTATGGGTCTAGACAGATCCAAAAATACCATCCAAATTGCGATTTGACGTCTTGTTTAGAAGTTATAGGCATTTGAAAATGTACATTAAAATTATTAATAGAAGTTGACATTTTCTATATCTATGGGTATAGAGAGATCCAAAACTACTATCCAAATTGTGATTCGACGTATAGTTTAGAAGTTTTGGGCATTTGAAAATTTACATTAAAATTATTAATGGAAGTTGACATTTTCACATCTATTGGTCTAGAGAGATCCAAAAATACCATCCAAATTGCGATTTGACGTCTTGTTTAGAAGTTATAGGCATTTGAAAATGTACATTAAAATTATTAATAGAAGTTGACATTTTCCATATCTATGGGTATAGAGAGATCCAAAACTACCATCCAAATTGCGATTTGACGTCTTGTTTAGAAATGATGGGCATTTGAAAATTTACATTAAAATTATTAATGGAAGTTGACATTTTCACATCTATTGGTCTAGAGAGATCCAAAAATACCATCCAAATTGCGATCTGACGTCTTGTTTAGAAGTTATAGGCATTTGAAAATGTACATTACAATTATTATTATTTCCATATCTATATCATATCTAGAGTGATCAAAACATACCAACCAAATTGCGATTTGACGTATAGTTTAGAAGTTATGGGCATTTTAAAACTTATATGAAAATTATTAATGGAAGTTGGCATTTTCCATATCTATGACCTAGAGTACTCCAAAAATAGCATCCAAATTGCGATTTAACGTGTTGTTTAGAAGTTACGGGCATTTGAAAACTTATACGAAAACTATTAATGGAAGTTGAGATTTTCCATATCTATGGGTCCCGAGTGCTCCAAAAATACCATCCAAATTGCGATTCGACATATAGTTTAGAAGTTATGGGCATCTGAAAACTTATATGAAAATTTTTAATGGAGTGTGATCCATAATAGCATCCAAATTGCGATTTAATGTCTTGTTTACAAGTTATGGGCATTTGAAAAAATTTGCTTCAGATTTATTAATGGAAGTTGAGATTTTCCATATCCATAACATATCTAGAGTGATCAAAAAATACCATCCAAATTGCGGGTCTAGAGTGATCCAAAAATTTGACGTCTTGTTTAGAAGTTATAGGCATTTGAAAATGTACATTAAAATTATTAATAGAAGTTGACATATTTCATATCTATGTGCCTAGAGAGAACCAAAATACCATCCAAATTGCGATTTAACGTCTTCTTTAGAAGTTATGGGCATTTGAAAAAATTTGTACAAATTTATTAATGGAAGTTGACATTTTCCAAATCTATGGGTCTAGAGTGATCCAAAAATACCATGCAAATTTCGATTTGACGTCTTGTTTAGAAGTTATGAGCATTTGAAAAAATTTGCTTCAAATTCATTAATGGAAGTTGACATTTTTCAATTCTATGGGTATAGAGAGATCCAAAACAACCATGCAAATTGCGATTCGACGTAGAAATTAGAAGTTTTGGGCATTTGAAAATTTACATCAAAATATTAATGGAAGTTGACATTTTTCATATCTATGTGCCTAGTGAGATCCAAAAATACCATCCAAATTGCGATTTAAAAAATTTGAAAAAATTTGCTTCAAATTTATGAATGGAATTTGGTTGTAGAGTGATCTAAAAATACCATCCAAATTGCGATTCGACATAAAGTTTAGAAGTTATGGGCATTTGAAAACTTATATGAAAATGTACATTAAAATTTTTAATATAGGTTAACATATTTCATATCTATGTGCCTAGAGAGATCCAAAATACCATCCACATTGCGATTCTTCTTTAGAAGTTATGGGCATTTGAAAAAATTTGTACAAATTTATTAATGGAAGTTGACATTTTCCATATCTATGGGTCTAGAGTGATCCAAAAATACCATCCAATTTGCGATTTGACGTCTTGTTTAGAAGTTTAGGCATTTGAAAATGTACATTAAAATTATTAATAGAGGTTTACATTTTCCATATCTATGGGTATAGAGAGATCCAAAACTACCATCCAAATTGCGATTCACGTATAGTTTAAAAGTTATGAGCATTTGAAAAGTTAAATGAAAATTATTAGTGGAAGTTGACATTTTACACATCTATGGGTCTAGAGTGATCCAGAAATACCATCCAAATTGCGATAAGACGTATCGTTTCGAAGCTATGGGCATTAAAATTAATAATGGAAGTTGACATTTTTCATATCTATGTGCCTAGAGAGATCCAAAAATACCATCCAAATTGCGATTTGACATCTTGTTTAGAAGTTATAGGCATTTGAAAATGTACATTAAAATTATTAATAGAAGTTGACATTTTTCATATCTATGTGCCTAGAGAGATCCAAAAATACCATCCAAATTGCGATTTGACGTCTTGTTTAGAAGTTATGGGCATTAAAATTATTAATGGAAGTTGACATTTTTCATATCTATGGGCCTAGAGTGATCCATAAATAGCATTCAAATTGCCATTTAAAGTCTTGTTTAGAAGCTGTGAGCATTTGAAAAAATTTGCTTCAAATTCATTAATGGAAGTTGACATTTTCCAAATCGATGGGTCTAGAGTGATCCAAAAATAGCATCCAAATTTCGAATCGACGTATAGTTTAGAAGTTATGGGCATTTGAAAATTTACATAAAAATGATTAATGGAAGTTGAGATTTTCCATATCTATGGGTATAGAGAGATCCAAAACTACCATCCAAATTGCGATTCGACGAATAGTTTAGAAGTTTTGGGCATTTGAAAATTTACATTAAAATTATTAATGGAAGTTGACATTTTCACATCTATGGGTCTAGACATAAGGAAGTTGACATTTTCCATATCTATGGGCCTAGATTACTCCAAAAATAGCATCCAAATTGCGATTTAATGTCTTGTTTACAAGTTATGGGCATTTGAAAAAATTTGCTTCAGATTTATTAATGGAAGTTGACATTTTCCATATCTATATCATATCTAACGTGATCCAAAAATGTCATTCAAATTGCGATTAAACGTCATGTTTAGAAGTTATGGGCATTTGAAAAATTTGCTTCAGATTTATTAATGGAAGTTGACATTTTCCATATCTATATCATATCTAGAGTGATCAAAAAATACCATCCAAATTCCGATTTGACGTATAGTTTAGAAGTTATGGGACGTATCGTTTCGAAGCTATGGGAGTAGTAGGGAACTGTATGTTCTGTGACAGGAAGTAGCTTTCACTTTTATTACCCTGGGTGAATAATTAATGATTTATGACCCTACGTGACCCTCGATGTGCAGGTACGTGACCCTAATTAATATGTAGGTTCCTGACCCTTTTTGTGGTGGGAGTGAGGGGAGCGATCATTTAATGGCGCTACGTGATTCTTTTTGCGGGGGTGGGGGTTAGGGAACCGATCGTTTTATGGGCGCAAGTGACCCTTTTTGAGGGAGAGGGGGTGAGGGGACCGATCGTTTTATGGTCCTATGTGACCTTTTGTGGAGGGGGAGTTGAGGAAAGTGGTCGTTAAATTTTATTGCTTGTCCCTTTTCAGAAGGGACCCAGATTTGAGGGGTGAGGGCTTATGAGAACAAGTGCACACAAGTACACACATCGACTTGTTCGAGTACTTTTTGCGGGGGTGGGGGTGAGGGGACCGATCGTGTTAGTGCTTGTCCCTTTTGTGGAGGGGGGGAGTTGAGGAAAGTGGCCGTTAAATTTTATTGCTTGTCCCTTTTCAGAAGTAGCGTGGGTGCCCGATCATTAAAATTCGGATTAGAGGTGTGAGGGCTTATGAGAACAAGTGCACACAAGTGCACGCATCGTCTTGTTCGACTACTTTTCCGGGGGTGGGATAAGGGACGATCATTAAAATTAGGATTTGGTAAGGGGCCGTTCATTAAAATTCAGATTTGAGGTGTGAGGGCTAATGAGATCACGTGCGCACAAGTGCACGCATCGGCTTGTTCGGCTACTTTTTCGGGGGTGGGATAAGGGTCCGATCAGGCACGTGCGCAGACTTACAAATATTTAATTTACTCTCCCTTTTCTGAAGAGTGTTAACAACCCATTTTTCTTTACGGTGTGGGAACCCAAGGGCGATGCACAAAGGTTCGATCGTAAATTTCACGCCTATAGACACCTACTGACAAGGGCGGGTGTGTGTGTGTATGGCAAGGTTCAAGGAGTAATCATGTATGCAGGTAATGTATGGATGGGCTTCTGGATTTGTTTTCTCATAATTATTATAGTTTTATGGCTTCGGGTTTACGTGCCAATTTTTAATAACAGGCTCAGTGTTTGTTTTGGTTGTTTTATGACTTTGTATTGTAGGTGCACAGGATCGTGCCCTATGCCCTACGCCCTTCCTAACCTGTTTGAGCCTATGTTTAATAGTTCACAAGTAAATATGGCAATAATAGAGACAACAGGTTTTTATTTTACAAGTTTTTTTTGTAATTTTATTTATTTTGTGTTTTCTTTATGTTTACAATTTGTTTAAATTTTCTAGCTTAGGATTAAGTAGTTTTATTTATCATTCTATTTGTTAATTTAGTGTACTGTGATATAAGACGTTCTAGTTTTTCTTTACGAATAATATAAAAGTGGCAGGCGCAGGTGTCACAACCAGTTGTTGTCTCGCTTGATGACCAGGGGCATATCGTTAAATGTTCTCCATATTGCGATGTTGTAATTTTACATTTCTCGTATTTGATGAAATATTCTCTATACTCTGCAATCAGTTTTTGGTGTTCAGGAAAAATTACTCCCTCATACTCTGCTAGAAAATTGTCAATTTTCTTCATGATTGAGGTGACGCCAAATGTAGAAATTATTCCCATTGCTGTAGTGTACTTCTTCAAAGCAAATTTATGACTGAAGAAGGGTTTGGTACTGAAGCCTACTTATACGTCAGACTCTTTTTTCAAAAATATTTCTCTATAGTTGTCAGAGTCCCTTTTTATTTCTCTGCTCATCTTTTTAGAAATTTCAAAGCATAAACGAGTCAAGTCTATTTCCTCGTCGTTTCTATAATTTACATTTAAATCGGATAACCGTATATCACACTGTCGTGTCTGGGCGCATTTAGGAATAATATGATTATAATAAATGCTTGTAATTTGATTTTTCAAAAGGGTGTTCCAGCATAAGAAAGTCGTAAAAAATATGCCCAATCGTATAAATGATCTCCATAGTTCGCCGTCAAACTCAATTTTATTTCCATACTGATTTAAAACTAAAAGGCATTGCTTGTCTGTTTTTCTATACCTAAAATGACACTTTACTGTGTCAATTAGGGGGTGATCAACTAATGTGTCGGGCATTAAGAACTCAAACTGTTCCAGCCTTAACTGTATATATTCCTTGTATGTTAACAATTGAATCCATTCCTCCTTCTCTAATCCAACAAAGTTGCGTTTATATTGTTGCAACCAGATCATGGGGGTGAAACATCTTGTAGTTGAAAACCCACACTTTACTTTTAGCTGAAGATCTGCATAATATTCAAATCCGTAAATTAATTCATGGTCTTGTGGCTTTCTACACTTTCTCGGTTGGTTCAACTGCTGCGTGACCATTTTGATTGACATCTGGATCAAACTAACTTTGATATCACATACGCTTGCCTTTTAAGGCAGCGACTCTCAATCAGTCTTATTAGTATGCTACAAAAAGTGGAGGCACGATGTTGAAGGTGGACAGGAACTCCTGCATTTTGCTTGACTTTCAATATTTATTTGGAAACGATAATCAGGTTTTTGTCAAGGAGCTGGCATTCATGCAGGGTGGTTCGGTCATTCCAAATTTTTTTCACTTCAAACCACCCTACAATATAAAGGAACTAGACGAAGTATCTCAAAAGACAAATTTCATAACCAAAGAATATGTAGATGGCTTGGAGTGGTCTGATGGTGATATTTCATATCTAGGCCTGGATGATATTTTAACACCATTAAACACTTTCGCTACAGTTATCGTAAGGGGTGAAGCCAAGAAACAATTTTTAAGCAAATATTTGACTACAAAAATAATTGACTTGGACCTTGAAGAAAGTTTAATACACTTCCCCAGCTATTTTACAAATTGTAGAATACACAAAAAATCCTCAAACCAATGCGCGCTCAACAATCTATTTAAAATTTTCGTAATTATGGAATGTTCAAATTTCGAAATACATGAAAAATAAAAATGCATAAAAATTTTTTTTTTTTTTTAAATTTTAAATAAGCGATGTTATTTTATTTCATCATTAACAATAATAGGTATAATGTGGTGCATTAAAACGATGATCATTAAAATTCTCAAAAAAGTCCATCACAAATCGAGCATTTTTCAGAGCACATACTCCTTTATTTAGATGCGAGCCGCAGTCAGAGAAAAAGTTGTTATTCAACTCATGTAATTGCTGATAGCCACACTCTTCAACATTGTCTACTTGCTTATTTAAAAACTTCTCAAGAAATTTTTTTTTCTGCTCTCCTTTGGTAATGATATTCATATCTTTGACAACATCACGAAGGTAATTCCTGACTTCAATAAAGTTAGCCCGCCCATCATTCCAACAAAGCTGATGATGATTTTTGGTTAACCAGAGTGCTGTTTTTCTAGCCTTCTTTGATAATTTGAGAAAATCATGCGGGGCTCGTACAAGGTAATGTATGTTTTGGTTTCGTTCATTTTTGAACACTGCAGCTATTTCCTTCAAAATAAAATTGTTGTTGTTTCCATAAAATCCTTGAACATCAATAGCAACTTGTTCTAGATCCATTTTTAGAGCTTGTTTGTTTTATTGCTAGCACTAAACAATGCGCTGAACTAGTCCAGTCAACGGTGTATACTCAACTAATCGATCATGCATAAGCAAACAATATACTTTTGTGTTCCTAGTACTTGCTTTCTCCAACTCGATAGAAACTCTTACATCAATTGGCCCCGTTTTAACTGTCTCATTCTGATGAGAAAGATCAACAACAATAATCGGCGCCTTTTCTTTAAACTCCGTAGGTGAAAGCAACGGACGAGGCTCTTTCATATAATAACTCTGCTGGAAATTTGTGTACATGTCATATAGGCTGGCGAAACGTTCTCGCCTAAAATTAACATTCATGTCATCGTACGGATACGATTCAGAATTCAAGTACACTTTTATGTTTCTTAATTCATTTTGAATTAGTGCACCATTTTGTGTAAAGGCAATTACCGCAAAACGAGGACGCTCTCGATTGGCAGCAAGCTTCACATTCCATATATGGTGGGAGCCCTCTGCCAGTGCGGGATTAAGATAACAGTCCCAGCTACGAAATGCTATTGGTAGTGAACCGCCGTTCTTAGTCAAACTAAACATACTCAATTTCTTTTCATCGCTAAGTGTAACATGTGGTATTTTCCAGGTTATGTTGGAAATATTCAATTTAAACTCATTAGCACCAATTTTAGAATGAAATGCATCATCCATACTTTTAGTCATGAGTAGTATAAGTTCATGCTTACAATTTAACAAGACTTTATTATAGTCTTCTCCAAATCCAAGTAAGAATTTAAGAGGAACAGAGAAATTAAAATATCCACCGTTTGCTAGCTCTCTATCCCTTCCATTGAACCATCCAGAATTACTCAGCATGTGGCTCTCGTTCTTATTTAATGAAATATAGTTTTTTATGGTTGTTGTTGTGCCAACAAAGCGCGTGCGGTCGATTTCAATGCCATTCAATTCATAACGAATTTCATCAAATAAATAACCCATGCAATTGTTTTTTAATTTACCTTCGTTAGTAGACGTGTTGTCAGCCAAACAAATTGAGCCCTCAATATTAACAAAACTCTCGCACGGTAATACATAAAGATCCTGATTTTGGATTGTAATTCGAACTTCATCATTACTCTTAAATGATTGAAGATACGGCGAGTAACTGTGATATTCTTTTTTTATTATACTCTCATCGGAATAGGGCTTCTCTCGAACATTCAATATATTACTCATTGCTTTCTGATTATAAAACCCAAAGACTTTAAAAATAATTTATTTTCAACTGTGAGCGTCCCCCTTGCTGATCTTGCTCCTTCTATGTTAGAATTCAAAGTGCTTGTAATGGGGTGATTACACGCATATTTATTATAAATAATCATTGTCGCGGTCTTAGATGTAAGCGAACTGTAACGCTTTCTTCACGTAAATTAACTAAATTTCCATCTTGATCAACAATCCGTAATATTAATGTCTGTATCTCTCTCGTGTTCACCGGCAAGTAAATCAGATTGATAGGCTTCTCACTCATTTTATAGCCTGGTGGTACGTTGAGAGCAAATTCATGCAATGAATGACTCGATACTTCATTTACATATGCACCCCTCACAATATTACACTCCAAGCGAATTGTATTCACTTTTAATATATCAACAGGCTGATCTGAGGTGTGCACAGTATTTGGCTGTAGCTCCCTTTTATGAAATCCAAATAATTGACCAATGGTGCGCTCTCTATTAAAATATACGGGGTGTGCCTTTGTTGAAATTACAACTTGAAGTGTGTTGTTATTGCTCTCGATGAGCGGATGATTTAATTTATTAGGTTCTACTTCCTTCATTTTCTCTAAAATGATGTCACTTATGTCATTTAACTCGTAGGACCCCACAGGAATCTCGAATACGTGCTCCCCAATATGGAATAAATTATTATCGTGATCCACATTTGGAATCGAGTTGTACATATGAAAATCGATAAGAGCACATTCATAGTCCCTCTGTAGTATAATAGGTGGAAAGTAGTTTGCCACCAGAGTTGAACTGCACCCCGTTAACGTGAGTGTTGTTGACATTTTGACAATTTAAAAGTAAGTGAAACACCAACGAACGAACTTGGTATTTTATTTCAAATTCGAATGAAGTCTGCAAATCCTCGTCTATAGCGCCCACTTTCTATTGGATCATCCTTACTAATCAAAAGAAAGCCATACCTTTCTTTCCAACAAAATTGACAAATTTTCTTAAATGAATCAAAATTCATATCAACGCCCACATGATCTCGATACACATGTTTCATGTTTAGCTCATCTTGTTTAAACATTATAATCAGGTTTGCATTATCACGAACAAGATGCTTCGGAATGCGTGTATATGTTTGACATAAATAAAACGCATCAATGTTGCTATGTCGCCCCATACAAAAGTACGCGCGTATATTATTTTGTTTCTCACACACTACATCATCAAATATCATTATCGAGTTCTTTTTGGCCTTCTCTGGAGCTATTACACTTTCGTTTTCAGAATATGTAAAATACCCCATACCCTTTATTGGACTCACGAGTTTTTTTAAATATTCGTATTTAGGTTGAAATAACGATTTTGAATACAAGTAAATATTCTCGAATTTTAGTCCATTAGGACTCTCAATCAAACTAATCATGACATTCGTTTTCCCGCAATTAGAAGGCCCAACAATTAGGGCTCTAATTGAGTTGGGTAATAAGCTACTGTGTTTGATCGTTTGTTGTCCATTATTTTTTGTATCGAAATTTCTCACTTCTATATCTGTTTTCTGTTTTATTATACGCATATTAGATATGGGTTTTCCCAAAAGTACGTCACTCATTAACAGCTCTTTGAAGAATAATGACCTATTAAAATGGTAATGCACTTTTATAAACCAATTAGTAATAAAATTAACGTCTACCGCGGAGGAGGTATCATAAATAAAATAATCAACTCCCTGCCAGTCGAACTACACATACCAGGCTACCAGTTTTGTGGCCCAGGTACGAAACTCCAGTCACGTTTAGAGCGCGGTGAAAAGGGAATAAATCCCTTAGACGCCGCCTGCAGAGAGCACGACATAGCATACTCAAACAACAAAGACTTAAAAAAACGTCACATAGCCGATACAGTTTTAGCGGAAAGAGCGTGGGAGCGAGTTAAAGCATCTGACAGCAGTATTGGAGAAAAAGCCGCAGCGTATTTCGTAACTAACGCAATGAAGACAAAGAAAAAATTTGGAATGGGACTCAATCAGAGGAAAAAGAACTCAAAACCAAAACCATGTGAAAAGAAGAAGAAATTTATGCATGCAGTTAGAGCGGCTTCGAGGATGTTAAAAAAGAAAAAACCATATGATATTCACTCTGCAATCCAAATAGCTAAAAAAGTCATAAACAAGTCAATCGGACAGCAGAAAAAAGATGTGGTAATTCCACGGATAATTAGTGTTCCCAAAGTGGGTGGTTTCTTGCCGCTTGTACCGATTTTAACAGCACTTGGAGCGTTAGGAGGACTTGCATCCGGTGGCTCAGCAATTGTTAAAACCATTAACAGCGCTAAAAACGCAAGAAAACAACTAGATGAGAATAAGCGACACAATAGAAAAATAGAAGCAATTGCTTTAGGCAACGGACTGTATCTCAAGCCATATCAAAAGGGATACGGTATATCAACTGCTCAAAAAAACTAGTAGCCGAGCTACCCAATAAACCACTTTCAAACATTGATATTATGAATTTTGCGCGCAAGCATATTCCTAATTTCAGAGGCGTATATATGAGAGACTCACTTCCAAAACGTGCTCGTAAAAGGGAGTGTGGCATCATTAACTTAGATTCGTCAACAGGAGGTGGAACTCACTGGGTAGCTTATTATAAAACGGAGAAAGAAAGTCGATATTATGATAGTTTTGGGAATTTGCCGCCACCTTTAGAGCTCATTAGATATTTAGGAGAAGACATTAAATATAATTATACACAAGATCAACGCTTTGATACTTTTAACTGTGGACACTTGTGTTTAAGGTTTCTATTAATGAATTACTCAAAAAGAGCTGCCTCATAAAAATTCTTTTAAGCTGTTTTTAAAAGGCTATTTAATAAAGATTTTTAAATTTGAAATATTTACTTGGAATTTTAATATTGCGAGGGTATATAACGATTAATACGTTTTATATTTTGTTAGTCTGAAAAGGACAATAGTGTGCATCACACATTATTCGATCAAAAATCATTCAGAAACAACAAAAAAACCACTAAACCACTCAGAAACAACAAAAAAAAACAACTCGGAAACAGCAAAATAACCACTCAGAAACAGCAAAAAAACAACAATAAAACCACTAAACCACACAGAAACCACTCAGAAACAACTCAGAAACAGCAAAAAAACAACTCAGAAACAACAAAAAACCACTAAACCACTCAGAAACAGCAAAAAACCACTAAACTAGTGGTTTCGTGTATAAGAAAATGAAGGAAAATCTTTTGAAGGAATTGACAAAGACGAGAAACGAATTAAAACGAAAATTTCAGAGTATAAAATTAGGGAGAGCAGAAAATGAGTATCAATTAGAGGAAACATTTAAACCAATTACACAACCCCTTAAAAAACTAATTAATGGTAATATACTATCTAATCAACCTATGAAAATCAAGAAAGAAGAAAAAAATTATATAAAAAGAGAAATAAAAGCAGATCAAGACTATGGTGATATATCAAATGTTGCATATGACGAGGAAACCACAGTCGAGCAGTTCTATTCTCAGCCTTTTGTGTCAAGTGAAAGCAATAACCAGTCCACAGTAACAAGCAATGATAGTTATAATTTCAACTTGAGTGAGTTGGAGCGAAAGGGTGAGCTTGATAAAGCATTTGGTCCCTATAGGAAAAGCGGAGAAGTGCTAATGGGAAGAAGTAAAATAAATATAAATGAAAATGAAATAATATTAGAAACCGGTGAAAGATGGAATCTGACGCCAGGTCTGTATTCCCTAATCTACCTAAAAATCCCTCAAGGCTATGATGAAGCGGATTTGGTAGCATATCAGGAAATTTTAACAAAAACAAATGCTCATAAAAGGCAGCACCTGCCTAACGAAGGTCTCAAGGGCAATCGTTCTAAAAAATATCTCACGGTCATAAAAAAACTATTTCCAAAAATAAGTACTCCTATCGCAATGTCTACGCCGAACCGCCATACAAAATCTTTTCATGAAGGGGGAAGCCTAATGACACTTAATGCAAACAAGCCTAATTATGTATACTGGGATGATCCTAATGAGATCGTTAATAGACTGCGACTTCTAGTTGCATCACAATCAGCTGGCCATAGTAATCATAACAATGAAATAATTTCAATAATTGAAGAGCTGCGAGAAGCGAAAATAATTTTCTAAATAAAAACAGGATGTTCCATCATTAAATTAACAATATTAAAATGCCGCTTGACAAGTTCGGTCATTTCTCCTCCAGCCACACTTCAAATCACAGCAGTATTTTGAAAAAACCGATTCCTGGTATATTGACAGATAATGAAAACAACATAATTTTTTCAAACAAACGCCTTAAAAATGTGGGTGACCCCCTAGAAGATAACGACGCGTGCACTAAAATATTTGTGGAACATAAAATAGAGAAGACGATGAGAAAAAAAGATAATCTCTTAATTGATCATATTATGTCAAATGAGAAACTAATGAGTGAGATAGCATCGGCCTGTCACAATAAATTAAATGAAAATAAAAGTGAAACGCGAGACGTGGAAAGAATACTTAAGGAATACGTTAACTCGGAAATTACATCATTAAGGCACATAATTACCACTGAAAATCAAAAGATTATAGCTAGAATGGATGCATTTAAAGCCAATATATTTTCATTTATCACAAACGCCACCGACTTCAAACAACGCACCGGATAGGGGCGAGTGATTTCCATCTCCCGGCACATCCATATAAATAACACTGCTACACGTGAATAAGAAGTTAAAGGCTTAATGTTCGTTGACTAGTTTGGTCAGTTCTCTAATGGGCGAAGCAAAGAGAAATATGAGCTCCAATTGTTGGACATGCTTATGGATAATGAGCAAAATATTGATGGACAAAACAGACGAATTAAAAACATCAGTAACCCAATGGAAGAAAAAGACGCGGTTAACAAAAATTTTCTATAGTCGAAAATCAATGAAACGACGCAATACATGTACACACTTATAACTATAGAAAATAAAAAATAAAAAGTAAAAAGCAGTTTAGAAAAACTCATTGATAGCACAACAAGTGAAGGTGACATTAAGAACAGGAAATAAATTAAAGGGAATTGATAAGAATCATGACTAAAAGAGAATTAATTAATGAGTTACATGCGCCAGCCCGTAAAAACTTTAAACGTCGACGTGTTATTTTAAAAGGAATTGATGACCTTTGGCAAGCAGACTTGGTGGAAATGGGAAAGTACTCTTCATCAAATAAAGGGTACAAATTTCTCCTAACTGTTATCGACGCATTCTCTAAGTATGCATGGGGTGTCGCATTGAAAACAAAATCCGCTAAAGAAGTTGCTGCCGCTTTATCAAGCATTTTCAAACTTGGACGAATTCCCAAGAATTTACAAACCGACGATGGGAAAGAGTTCTTTAATGGTACTTTTAAAAATTTATGTGAAAAAAATAGTATAAACCACTATTCTACATATAGTGGGTTAAAGGCGTCTATTGTTGAACGTTTTAATAGAACTCTGAAGGAAATGATGTGGCGTGAGTTTAGCTTCAAAGGTACATTTCATTGGATTGAAATGTATAATAAATTAATTGATGAGTATAATCGGAAACATCATAGAACTATTAAAATGGCACCAATAAAAGTGAGTTCATTAAATGAAGATAAACTGCTAAATACCGTTTACAATCATATTAAAATTTTTAATGGGGCAAAATTACGTGTGGGTGACTACGTTCGTATAAGCAAACATAAACATACATTTGAAAAGGGATATACCCCAAATTGGACAACTGAAATATTTAAAATTAAACGAATACAACTTACGCACCCCACTACATATTTATTAGAAGACTATCAGGGTGCACCGGTTCAAGGCGGTTTCTATAAAGAAGAGCTAAGGAAAACGCGTTACCCGAATACATATCTAGTTGAAAAGGTAATAAAACGAAAAAACGACAGAGTTTTTGTTAAATGGCTGGGGTTTCCCAATGAACACAACTCCTGGATAAACAAGAATGAGGTGCTGTGAATAAAATCAAACAATCCCGACAAAGTCATAAAAACACCCCCGACAAAGTCGTAAAAACATCACACACAGGCACGTGCACAGGCACGCGCATGCGCTCGCGCACATGCATACCGATCATCGAGCTAGGCAACATCTGAAATATCTGTAAGAGAATACCTGTAATAGAATACACTACTCAGTTTTTCAATAAAAGACAATGAAATGAAATTCATATAATAGTTTGTTTATTTATTTTTCACCTATTTTTAAATATAAACAATAACAATTTAATTTTACATAGTTTTTTATTTATTTATTTATTTATTTATTTATTTATTTATTTTTTTTTTTTTATTTTTTTATTAACAATATCAAATTAAATACTAAATTTTACATAGTTTTTTTCTTTTTTTATAAATAGTTAAGGACTTATTCTATAATGGCCCCATGCATATGTTTGGATGCCATCTTCTCTTATTTTTCTCTTATCATCTAAGGAACTTAAAGTAATTTTTTTAACGCTATGCGTGTACAAATTATGTGACTTAGATCTAAACATAAGCATACTATCACTAAATTTTTTTTTGTTAAATAAACATTCCTTATAACTATTCAAATTTAATTTGTCTATCACACATTTTTTAACACCTTTGGATTTTTTTATGCACCCCCCGCCTTCAACCGATAATGAGTACATTTTTGCTCTTAGGCCCACAAATTCTAGCATGCATTTTCCACTATTCTCATCCTTCATCATGCCTAATACTTTTTTATTACACCTCTTTATCCCGTATTCTTCAGCTACCTCTTCGGGATATTCCGAAGTATCAAACTTCATCTCCACGTCATTGCGTATGCTGGCAAAGAAGTCATTTGTCTGAATAGAATAAATAAATGAATCGGTGTCCATATAATTTAATTTTACAGCCTCTTGGAATTTAGGCTTCATGTAGTCATAGTGGAAATCGTACATTTTCCACTTTGACAATTCTAAAACCGTAAAGCCTAAATACATGGGCTTGTCATATGTATTATGAAGGCGCTTCATTTGAATCGCATACATATCTTCAGCAAATTGTGCCGAGCTATGGAAACTGGCCTTTGCAATCAGCGCTCGGGCCCCTAACCGATTGCAGGCAACTGTTTCCCATGAAGTGACCAGTTTCACGTTTTTACGTTTCTCAACGTTTTCCATCGTTTTTCCATAGACGGCATTATTCAATAATTTGAAAAAGTCTTTCTCAAAATTGTTTGTTGCCATTGTTCTATGGTGCGTGTTGAGGTCAATATATTTTTTGAGCCAAGCTGACTGCTTAAACCTCAACACGCGATGGATTTTTGTTAACTCAAGACCATTTCTCAGGCACTGCTGGAGATTTCTATAATGTATGCTATATTGCACCTTTGGCCTCAGGTCAGCAATAAGTTTTTTTACTTTTGCTGAGGGTGTGGCCTTTTGGTTAAGCGGACAAAACGGAAGATCATTATGCATGTCATGTAGACTTGATGGGTACATAAGGTCGACCTCTAGAATGTAGCCATATTCTGAGGTGGGCGATATGTTTATTACATCTAATGATGTAATTTCGTCTTCGGACAACCATTCAAAACCTGAATAAGGGAGGTATTGCGACATGGCCCACCCGTATAAATTGTTTGCGTCTAAATACATTAAGTATTCAGACGGCTTACTACTATCATACTCGGCAAGGTGTTTATGATTGGCCTTTGAGTACCTTTGACAGCACTGCACTAGCCCACCACGGATGCCGTTCTGTATAAATCTATACATATCTATGTCTGTCAACAGCTGGAGCTCAATTTTCGTTGTTTTGAGCATTGCATCCCAAGACAACCCAGGTGTTGTATAATAGTGGGCTGGGTCGAGCGTATAAATTTTCTGACAAATTTCCCTGAAGTTTTGGAAAATATCTGCCAGCAAAAGAACGTCCGTCTTGAGATACAGCTCCATATAGTCTTTAATGGTTTGGCAACCGAAATTAGACCAGACATTTTGGGCATGCGCAAAATCTTCTTCAGAACACTCTGAATTCGTTAGACTATTAAAGAACTTTGCTCGTGGAGGTAAAGAGCTCTCGCTTAAACGATTCATTGAATCTAAATATTCGTAAGGGAACACTCCCTTCCTGCGAACAAGATTAAAATCATTGTCCAGGGGGAAGAAGCGCCTAACACACTCAAACTTTGAGACATTTAGATTGGCACTTAGTGCATCTAAACTCGTTGCCATGAAACGATATGTATCAAGAAATCTAATTTCAAGATTTTTGTCGTGGGAGGCAATGTGTGTATATTTCGAGAGCGAAATATACAATTCTTTGTTGAGGGGGAGAACCTTTATCTCACCCTCAACCTTATTCAATTCCCTTACGAATAAATGTGAGTCGTATTTCGAGAAATTATGAAAAAATACGGGGACAAAAGGTGCAATTTGATAGTTAATGTTGCAGGCATTATGCGCTGCGCCTCTAAACTGGCCAGTTAAATGGCAGTGGTCCCTAACACGGTCAGCTCCTAATGATTTTTCGCAGATATGGCAATTGATAGCCATTTTAAAGCGATCTTCTTCAATCGGACTCATTACAATCGGCTTAATTGTCGAGAGATATGTGGTGTAAATGTCGTTAACATCCCTTATTAGGGATTTAACGAAATTTACACCTGCATTATCCCCCGTCTCTAAAACAAATTTATCTAATGCCGAATTAAATGCGCATTTAATAAAGTATGAGAATGCAATGGGAACATGCTCGTTAGTTGCCACTACATTCTCGCTAACCCTAGAATTTATGGGCCTAAGCATGCACTCGAAATCTGCATACACGACAAATGGTACATCTAGACTACGATTAAAATTCTTAAAACTAACACTTGCCTTTTCCTCCGTTGGCAAGGTCGACACCATTTTCCCACACTGCTGCCTGTGCTCTTCGTACAATTTCCTTGTGTGGGAGTAATTCAGGCAGGTAGCACAAAAGAATAGCTCTTCAGTGTGGGCCGTTACCTGTTTGCGCACCAGTCTGAAAAACAAATTAAACAAAATTTATTAGTAATTTGACTACTATTAAGATGTAAACATTTTTTGTAGTACATACCTTGATAAATTCTTTATCCATACGAAATGGGCTCGACCTTCCTCCTCCAACAACATTAGGCTAATATGTGACTCCTTCTCCTCCTCTGTCAAATACAATGGCCCGATCACCGCTCCAATTTCCTCATCAAATCCGAAAACATTTATACTTAAGCTGGGGTTTTGCCTCTCAAACACTTTGATTTGCTTCAAAGCGAGAGGAAACTCCAGCTGCTCGAAATTGAGGGTGAGCTGCTCACTAATTTTAATGTGCGTCGCATTAATATCCTCTATCCCATAGCTGACACATCTGCTCGGGTTGCCTTGAGGTGTTTTCAAGGCGGAGATCAGCGCCCACTTGAAACAGCACTCGTCGCTGTTCCTAACGTTGATTAAAGCCTTTTTCTGCATTAAAATTTTCGGCAATGTAATCCAGCTGGATACTTTTATCGGTGTGTATTTGTTTATGTTCAGCTCCAGCCGAATAATTTTTGTTAGGCTCCAGCCACTCTCCCTCTCCTGGAATTCATCCATTTTTGCCTTAATGTGTGCGGCATGGTCCGTGAACATATCCTTTATATCGATCGCCCGGGTTATTACTCCCATCGAAGTCTGATGGGACTTTACAGACTTGATAACCTCTTCATCAACATATTTTGCATACTCCGCGAACAGCTCGAAGTTTGCTTTCACGGAGGTATGTATGTTCAAAATATTGTTGATTAATGGGAGTAATTCCCGTGACGCGTCATCCAGAAACTGTTCAGGCATCACAAGTCCTTCATTGACATTGACAAATGCATATGTGCATATACGGTTTTTGAAACCGCTTGATGTTAAATACACATTATTGCTCTCTGGTATGAATACCTGAGCCTTGTGAGCATTTGATCGCAAATGCATGCTCCATTTTGCTATGACGACATGAATATTGCATGCATCGCAATATATCGTAGGCCTCGATATAGGGTTGGAGGAGGAAGGTCCGGTGACGTATGCGTTAGCAGAGGCGGTAGTAAACCGTCTCTTGTGGGCGGTGGGCTCGGTGACGTATGCGTTAGCAGAGGCGGTAGTAAACCGTCTCTTGTGGGCGGTGGGCTCGGTGACGTATGCGTTAGCAGAGGCGGTAGTAAACCGTCTCTTGTGGACGGTGGGCTCGGTGACGTATGCGTTAGCAGAGGCGGTAGTAAACCGTCTCTTTAAGACGGAAGACTCGGCGGTGGTAGCGGTAGGTCCGTTGAGGGTGGCGGTCGGGTTAGCAGCGATGGTAGCGGTAGATCCGTTGGGGGTGGCGGTTGGGTTAGCAGCGATGGTAGCGGTAGATCCGTTGGGGGTGGCGGTTGGGTTAGCAGCGACGGTAGCGGTAGATCCGTTGGAGGTGGTGGCGGTCGGGTTAGCAGCGATGGTAGCGGTAGATCCGTTGGGGGTGGCGGTTGGGTTAGCAGCGATGGTAGCGGTAGATCCGTTGGGGGTGGCGGTTGGGTTAGCAGCGGCAGCCCGATAAACTACGTTATTAAAGTAGTTGGGAGTGGCGTTGCGATCCAATTGGGCGTTGAAACTCACATAGTTGCCCGAAGCAACGTTGGAGTTGTTGTTGTTGTTGTTGTTGTTGTTGTTGCCGGCCATTGTTGAAATTGTTTTTATTTTTATTTTAATGATTGTTTTTTAAAACACAAAGATTTACACACACACACACACGCGTGGATTTTTATAAAGATTTATAAAAAATATAAACAATGAAATTGTTTAACACTTGAAAAATTTTGTTTTATACGCACAAATAAATTTTATAAACACAATGATTTTGCTTATAACACACAAAGATTGACTTTAGGTTTTTAGGACGCGATAGTACAGAGACTACTGATGCAGGCTCAATGGAAGTAAGGATCCTTTATAGCCTTAGGATTGCTATTTTTATTGCCATATTTACTTGTGAACTATTAAACATAGGCTCAAACAGGTTAGGAAGGGCGTAGGGCATAGGGCACGATCCTGTGCACCTACAATACAAAGTCATAAAACAACCAAAACAAACACTGAGCCTGTTATTAAAAATTGGCACGTAAACCCGAAGCCATAAAACTATAATAATTATGAGAAAACAAATCCAGAAGCCCATCCATACATTACCTGCATACATGATTACTCCTTGAACCTTGCCATACACACACACACACCCGCCCTTGTCAGTAGGTGTCTATAGGCGTGAAATTTACGATCGAACCTTTGTGCATCGCCCTTGGGTTCCCACACCGTAAAGAAAAATGGGTTGTTAACACTCTTCAGAAAAGGGAGAGTAAATTAAATATTTGTAAGTCTGCGCACGTGCCTGATCGGACCCTTATCCCACCCCCGAAAAAGTAGCCGAACAAGCCGATGCGTGCACTTGTGCGCACGTGATCTCATTAGCCCTCACACCTCAAATCTGAATTTTAATGAACGGCCCCTTACCAAATCCTAATTTTAATGATCGTCCCTTATCCCACCCCCGGAAAAGTAGTCGAACAAGACGATGCGTGCACTTGTGTGCACTTGTTCTCATAAGCCCTCACACCTCTAATCCGAATTTTAATGATCGGGCACCCACGCTACTTCTGAAAAGGGACAAGCCCTCCACAAAAGGGACAAGCACTAACACGATCGGTCCCCTCACCCCCACCCCCGCAAAAAGTACTCGAACAAGTCGATGTGTGTACTTGTGTGCACTTGTTCTCATAAGCCCTCACCCCTCAAATCTGGGTCCCTTCTGAAAAGGGACAAGCAATAAAATTTAACGACCACTTTCCTCAACTCCCCCTCCACAAAAGGTCACATAGGACCATAAAACGATCGGTCCCCTCACCCCCTCTCCCTCAAAAAGGGTCACTTGCGCCCATAAAACGATCGGTTCCCTAACCCCCACCCCCGCAAAAAGAATCACGTAGCGCCATTAAATGATCGCTCCCCTCACTCCCACCACAAAAAGGGTCAGGAACCTACATATTAATTAGGGTCACGTACCTGCACATCGAGGGTCACGTAGGGTCATAAATCATTAATTATTCACCCAGGGTAATAAAAGTGACAGCTACTTCCTGTCACAGAACATACAGTTCCCTACTACTTATATGAAAATTTTTAATGGAAGTTGACATTTTCCATATCTATGGGCCTAGAGTACTCCAAAAATAGCATGCAAATTGCGATTTAACGTCTATAGTTTAGAAGTTTTGGGCATTTGAAAATTTACATTAAAATTATATAATGGAAGTTGACATTTTCCATATCTATAGTGCCTAGAGAGATCCAAAAATACCATCCGAATTGCGATTTGACGTCTTGTTTAGAAGTTATGGGCATTTGAAAATTTACTATTAAAATTATTAATGGAAGTTGACATTTTTCATATCTATGTGCCTAGAGAAGATCCAAAAATACCATCCAAATTGCGATAAGACGTATCGTTTCGAAGCTATGGGCATTAAAATTATTAATGGACGTTGACATTTTTCATATCTATGTGCCTTGAGAGATCCAAAAATACCATCCAAATTGCGATTTGACGTCTTGTTTAGAAGTTATAGGCATTTGAAAATGTACATTAAAATTATTAATAGAAGTTGACATTTTCCATATCTATGGGAAATTGCGATTCGACGTATAGTTTAGAAGTTTTGGGCATTTGAAAATTTACATCAAAATTATTTATGGAAGTTGACATTTTTCATATCTATGTGCCTAGAGCGATCCAAAAATACCATCCAAATTGCGACTTAACGTCTTGTTTAGAAGTTATGGGCATTTGAAAATTTACATTAAATTTATTAATGGAAGTTGACATTTTTCATATCTATGGGTCTAGAGTGATCCAAAAATACCATCCAAATTGCGATAAGACGTATCGTTTCGAAGTTATGGGCATTTAATTTATATGAAAATTATTAATGGAAGTTGACATTTTTCATATCTATGTGCCTAGAGAGATCCAAAAATACCATCCAAATTGCGATTTAACGTCTTGTTTAGAAGTTATGGGCATTTGAAAATTTATATTAAAATTATTAATGGAAGTTGACATTTTCCATATCTATGGGCCTAGAGTGATCCAAAAATACCATCCAAATTGCGATTAGACGTATCGTTTCGAAGTTATGAACATTTTTAAAATTATTAATGGAAGTTGACATTTTTCATATCTATGTGCCTAGAGTGATCCAAAAATACCATCCAAATTGCGATTTAGACGTCTTGTTTAGAAGTTATGGGCATTTGAAAAATTTACATTAAATTTATTAATGGAAGTTGACATTTTCCAAATCTATGGGTCTAGAGAGATCAAAAAATACCATCCAAATTGCGATTTGACGTCTTGTTTAGAAATTATGGGCATTTGAAAATTTACATTAAAATTATTAATGGAAGTTGACATTTTTCATATCTATGGGCCTAGAGTGATCCAAAAATACCATCCAAATTGCGATTCGACGTATAGTTTAGAAGTTATGGGCATTTGAAAATTTATATGAAAATTATTAATGGAAGTTGAGATTTTCCATATCTATGGGTCTAGAGTGATCCAAAAATACCATCCAAATTGCGATTTGACGTCTTGTTTAGAAGTTATGGGCATTTGAAAATTTACATTAAAATTATTAATGGAAGTTGACATTTTCCATATCTATGGGCCTAGAGTGATCCAAAAATATCATCCAAATTGCGATTCGACGTATAGTTTAGAAGTTAGAAAATTTATATTAAAATTATTAATGGAAGTTGAGATTTTTTACATCTATGGGTCTAGAGAGATCCAAAACTACCATCCAAATTGCGATTTGACGTATTGTTTAGAAGTTATGGGCATTTGAAAATTTACATCAAATTTATTAATGGAAGTTGACATTTTCCAAATCTATGGGTCTAGAGTGATCCAAAAATACCATCCAAATTGCGATTTGACGTCTTGTTTAGAAATTATGGGCATTTGAAAATTTACATTAAAATTATTAATGGAAGTTGACATTTTCCATATCTATGGGTCTAGAGAGATCCAAAAATACCATCCAAATTGCGATTCGACGTATAGTTTAGAAGTTTTGGGCATTTGAAAATTTACATCAAAATTATATATGGAAGTTGACATTTTTCATATCTATGTGCCTAGAGAGATCCACAAATACTAACTGAATTGCGATTTGACGTCTTGTTTAGAAATTATGGGCATTTGAAAATTTACATTAAAATTATTAATGGAAGTTGACATTTTTCATATCTATGTGCCTAGAGAGATCCAAAAATACCATCCAAATTGCGATAAGACGTATCGTTTCGAAGCTATGGGCATTAAAATTATTAATGGAAGTTGACATTTTTCATATCTATGTACCTTGAGAGATCCAAAAATACCATCCAAATTGCGATTTGACGTCTTGTTTAGAAGTTATAGGCATTTGAAAATGTACATTAAAATTATTAATAGAAGTTGACATTTTCCATATCTATGGGTATAGAGAGATCCAAAAATACCATCCAAATTGCGATTCGACGTATAGTTTAGAAGTTTTGGGCATTTGAAAATTTACATCAAAATTATTAATGGAAGTTGACATTTTTCATATCTATGTGCCTAGAGAGATCCAAAAATACCATCCAAATTGCGATTTAACGTCTTGTTTAGAAGTTATGGGCATTTGAAAATTTACATTAAAATTATTAATGGAAGTTGACATTTTTCATATCTATGTGCCTCCAAAAATACCATCCAAATTGCGATTTAACGTCTTGTTTAGAAGTTATGGGCATTTGAAAAAATTTGCTTTAAATTTTTTAATGGAAGTTGACATTTTCCAAATCTATGGGTCTAGAGAGATCCAAAAATACCATCCAAATTGGGATTTGACGTCTTGTTTAGAAATTATGGGCATTTGAAAATTTACATCAAAATTATTAATGGAAGTTGACATTTTTCATATCTATGGGTCTAGAGAGATCCAAAACTACCATCCAAATTGCGATTCGACGTCTTGTTTAGAAGTTATGGGCATTTGGAAAAATTTGCTTCAGATTTATTAATGGAAGTTGACATTTTCCAAATCTATGGGTCTAGAGTGATCCAAAAATACCATCCAAATTGCGATTCGACGTATAGTTTAGAAGTTATGGGCATTTGAAAATTTATATGAAAATTATTAATGGAAGTTGAGATTTTCCATATCTATGGGCCTAGAGTACTCCAAAAATAGCATCCAAATTGCGATTTAACGTCTTGTTTAGAAGTTATGGCATTTGAAAAAATTTGCTTTAAATTTTTTAATGGAAGTTAACATTTTCCAAATCTATGGGTCTAGAGTGATCCAAAAATACCATCCAAATTGCGATTTGACGTCTTGTTTAGAAGTTATGGGCATTTGAAAAAATTTGCATCAAAATTATTAATGGAAGTTGACATTTTCCAAATCTATGGGTCTAGAGTGATCCAAAAATACCATCCAAATTGCGATTCGACGTATAGTTTAGAAGTTATGGGCATTTGAAAATTTATATGAAAATTATTAATGGAAGTTGAGATTTTCCATATCTATGGGTCTAGAGAGATCCAAAAATACCATCCAAATTGCGATTTAACGTCTTGTTTAGAAGTTATGGGCATTTGAAAATTTATATGAAAATTATTAATGGAAGTTGAGATTTTCCATATCTATGGGCCTAGAGTACTCCAAAAATACCATCCAAATTGCGATTTAACGTCTTGTTTAGAAGTTATGGGCATTTGAAAATTTACATTAAAATTATTAATGGAAGTTGACATTTTCCATATCTATGGGTCTAGAGTGATCCAAAAATACCATCCAAATTGCGATTTGACGTATTGTTTAGAAGTTATGGGCATTTGAAAATTTACATGAAAATTATTAATGGAAGTTGACATTTTCCATATCTATGGGCCTAGAGTGATCCAAAAATACCATCCAAAGTTAGAAAATGTACATGAAAATTATTAATGGAAGTTGACATTTTTCACATCTATGGGTCTAGAGAGATCCAAAACTACCATCCAAATTGCGATTCGACGTCTAGTTTAGAAGTTATGGGCATTTGAAAATTTACATCAAAATTATTAATGGAAGTTGACATTTTCTAAATCTATGGGTCTAGAGTGATCCAAAAATACCATCCAAATTGCGATTTGACGTCTTGTTTAGAAGTTATGGGCATTTGAAAATTTACATTAAAATTATTAATGGAAGTTGACATTTTTCATATCTATGTGTCTAGAGAGATCCAAAAATACCATCCAAATTGCGATTTGACGTATAGTTTAGAAGTTATGGGCATTTGAAAATTTACATCAAAATTATTAATGGAAGTTGACATTTTTCATATCTATGTGCCTAGAGAGATCCAAAAATACAATCCGATTTGACGTCTTGTTTAGAAGTTATGGGCATTTGAAAATGTACATTAAAATTATTAATGGAAGTTGACATTTTCCATATCTATGGGTATAGAGAGATCCAAAACTACCATCCAAATTGCGATTCGACGTATAGTTTAGAAGTTTTGGGCATTTGAAAATTTACATCAAAATTATTAATGGAAGTTGACATTTTCCATATCTATGTGCCTAGAGAGATCCAAAAATACCATCCAAATTGCGATAAGACGTATCGTTTCGAAGTTATGGGCATTTGAAAATTATTAATGGAAGTTGACATTTTTCATATCTATGTGCCTAGAGAGATCCAAAAATACCATCCAAATTGCGATTAGACGTATCGTTTAGAAGTTATGGGCATTATAATAAAATTATTAATGGAAGTTGACATTTTCCATATCTATGTGCCTAGAGTGATCCAAAAATACCATCCAAATTGCGACTTAACGTCTTCTTTAGAAGTTATGGGCATTTGAAAATTTATAGTAAATTTATTAATATATGTTGACATTTTTCATATCTATGTGCCTAGAGAAATCCAAAAATACCATCCAAATTGCGATAAGACGTATCGTTTCGAAGCTATGGGCATTAAAATTATTAATGGAAGTTGACATTTTTCATATCTATGTGCCTAGAGAGATCCAAAAATACCATCCAAATTGCGATTCGACGTATAGTTTAGAAGTTTTGGGCATTTGAAAATTTACATCAAAATTATTAATGGAAGTTGACATTTTTCATATCTATGTGCCTAGAGAGATCCAAAAATACCATCCAAATTGCGATTTAACGTCTTGTTTAGAAGTTATGGGCATTTGAAAATTTATAGTAAATTTATTAATATATGTTGACATTTTTCATATCTATGTGCCTAGAGCGATCCAAAAATACCATCCAAATTGCGACTTAACGTCTTCTTTAGAAGTTATGGGCATTTGAAAAAATTTGCATTAAAATTTTTAATGGAAGTTGACATTTTCCAAATCTATGGGTCTAGAGAGATCCAAAAATACCATCCAAATTGCGATTTGACGTCTTGTTTAGAAATTATGGGCATTTGAAAATTTACATCAAAATTATTAATGGAAGTTGACATTTTTCACATCTATGGGTCTAGAGAGATCCAAAACTACCATCCAAATTGCGATTCGACGTCTTGTTTAGAAGTTATGGGCATTTGAAAAAATTTGCATCAAATTTATTAATGGAAGTTGACATTTTCCAAATCTATGGGTCTAGAGTGATCCAAAACTACCATCCAAATTGCGATTCGACGTATAGTTTAGAAGTTATGGGCATTTGAAAATTTATATGAAAATTATTAATGGAAGTTGAGATTTTCCATATCTATGGGTCTAGAGAGATCCAAAAATACCATCCAAATTGCGATTTAACGTCTTGTTTAGAAGTTATGGGCATTTGAAAACTTACATTAAAATTATTAATGGAAGTTGACATTTTCCATATCTATGGGCCTAGAGTGATCCAAAAATACCATCCAAATTGCGATTTAACGTCTTGTTTAGAAGTTATGGGCATTTGAAAATTTATATGAAAATTATTAATGGAAGTTGAGATTTTCCATATCTATGGGTCTAGAGAGATCCAAAAATACCATCCAAATTGCGATTTAACGTCTTGTTTAGAAGTTATGGGCATTTGAAAATTTACATGAAAATTATTAATGGAAGTTGACATTTTCCATATCTATGGGCCTAGAGTGATCCAAAAATACCATCCAAATTGCGATTTAACGTCTTGTTTAGAAGTTATGGGCATTTGAAAATTTACATTTAAATTATTAATGGAAGTTGACATTTTCCATATCTATGGGTCTAGAGAGATCCAAAAATACCATCCAAATTGCGATTCGACGTATAGTTTAGAAGTTATGGGCATTTAAAAATTTATATGAAAATTATTAATGGAAGTTGACATTTTCCATATCCATGGGCCTAGAGGGATCCAAAAATAGCATCCAAAGTTTTTTTTTTCTAGAAAATGTATATGAAAATTATTAATGGAAGTTGAGATTTTTCACATCTATGGGTCTAGAGAGATCCAAAACTACCATCCAAATTGCGATTTGACGTATTGTTTAGAAGTTATGGGCATTTGAAAATTTACATCAAAATTATTAATGGAAGTTGACATTTTCTAAATCTATGGGTCTAGAGTGATCCACAAATACCAACTCAATTGCGATTTGACGTCTTGTTTAGAAGTTATGGGCATTTGAAAATTTACATTAAATTTATTAATGGAAGTTGACATTTTTCATATCTATGGGTCTAGAGAGATCCAAAAATACCATCCAAATTGCGATAAGACGTATAGTTTAGAAGTTATGGGCATTTGAAAATGTACATCAAAATTATTAATGGAAGTTGAATTTTTCATATCTATGTGCCTAGAGAGATCCAAAAATACCATCCATGATTTGACGTCTTGTTTAGAAGTTATGGGCATTTGAAAATGTACATTAAAATTATTAATGGAAGTTGACATTTTCCATATCTATGGGTATAGAGAGATCCAAAAATACCATCCAAATTGCGATTCGACGTATAGTTTAGAAGTTATGGGCATTTGAAAATTTACATCAAAATTATTAATGGAAGTTGACATTTTTCATATCTATGTGCCTAGAGAGATCCAAAAATACCATCCAAATTGCGATAAGACGTATCGTTTCGAAGTTATGGGCATTTTATGAAAATTATTAATGGAAGTTGACATTTTTCATATCTATGTGCCTAGAGATATCCAAAAATACCATCCAAATTGCGATTAGACGTATCGTTTAGAAGTTATGGGCATTTAATTTCATGAAAATTATTAATGGAAGTTGACATTTTTCATATCTATGTGCCTAGAGAGATCCAAAAATACCATCCAAATTGCGATTAGACGTATCGTTTAGAAGTTATGGGCATTTTGAAAATTATTAATGGAAGTTGACATTTTTCATATCTATGTGCCTAGAGAGATCCAAAAATACCATCCAAATTGCGATAAGACGTATCGTTTCGAAGTTATGGGCATTTGAAAATTATTAATGGAAGTTGACATTTTTCATATCTATGTGCCTAGAGTAATCCAAAAATACCATCCAAATTGCGATTAGACGTATCGTTTCGAAGTTATGGGCATTTTATGAAAATTATTAATGGAAGTTGACATTTTTCATATCTATGTGCCTAGAGAGATCCAAAAATACCATCCAAATTGCGATAAGACGTATCGTTCCGAAGCTATGGGCATTAAAATTATTAATGGAAGTTGACATTTTTCATATCTATGTGCCTAGAGAGATCCAAAAATACCATCCAAATTGCGATTTAACGTCTTGTTTAGAAGTTATGGGCATTTGAAAATTTACATTAAAATTATTAATGGAAGTTGACATTTTCCATATCTATGGGCCTAGAGTAATCCAAAAATACCATCCAAATTGCGATTTAACGTCTTGTTTAGAAGTTATGGGCATTTGAAAATTTACATTAAAATTATTAATGGAAGTTGACATTTTCCATATCTATGGGTCTAGAGTGATCCAAAAATACCATCCAAATTGCGATTTAACGTCTTGTTTAGAAGTTATGGGTATTTGAAAACTTATATGAAAATTATTAATGGAAGTTGACATTTTCCATATCTATGGGCCTAGAGTGATCCAAAAATACCATCCAAATTGCGATTTAACGTCTTGTTTAGAAGTTATGGGCATTTGAAAATTTACATTAAAATTATTAATGGAAGTTGACATTTTCCATATCTATGGGTCTAGAGTGATCCAAAAATACCATCCAAATTGCGATTCGACGTATAGTTTAGAAGTTATGGGCATTTGAAAATTTATATGAAAATTATTAATGGAAGTTGAGATTTTCCATATCTATGGGTTTAGAGAGATCTAAAAATACCATCCAAATTGCGATTTAACGTCTTGTTTAGAAGTTATGGGCATTTGAAAATTTATATGAAAATTATTAATGGAAGTTGACATTTTTCACATCTATGGGTCTAGAGTGATCCAAAAATACCATCCAAATTGCGATTTGACGTCTTGTTTAGAAGTTATGGGCATTTGAAAAAATTTGCTTCAAATTTATTAATGGAAGTTGACATTTTCCAAACCTATGGGCCTAGAGTGATCCAAAACTACCATCCAAATTGCGATTTGACGTATAGTTTAGAAGTTATGGGCATTTGAAAATTTACATGAAAATTATTAATGGAAGTTGACATTTTCCATATCTATGGGTCTAGAGAGATCCAAAAATACCATCCAAATTGCGATTTAACGTCTTGTTTAGAAGTTATGGGCATTTGAAAATTTATATGAAAATTATTAATGGAAGTTGACATTTTCCATATCTATGGGCCTAGAGTGATCCAAAAATACCATCCAAATTGCGATTTGACGTCTTGTTTAGAAGTTATGGGCATTTGAAAATTTACATTAAAATTATTAATGGAAGTTGACATTTTCCATATCTATGGGTCTAGAGAGATCCAAAAATACCATCCAAATTGCGATTCGACGTATAGTTTAGAAGTTATGGGCATTTGAAAATTTACATCAAAATTATTAATGGAAGTTGACATTTTCCAAATCTATGGGTCTAGAGTGATCCAAAAATACCATCCAAATTGCGATTTGACGTCTTGTTTAGAAGTTATGGGCATTTGAAAATGTACATTTAAATTATTAATGGAAGTTGACATTTTCCATATCTATGGGTCTAGAGAGATCCAAAAATACCATCCAAATTGCGATTTGACGTATAGTTTAGAAGTTTTGGGCATTTGAAAATTTACATCAAAATTATTAATGGAAGTTGACATTTTTCATATCTATGTGCCTAGAGAGATCCAAAAATACCATCCAAATTGCGATTTAACGTCTTGTTTAGAAGTTATGGGCATTTGAAAATTTACATTAAATTTATTAATATATGTTGACATTTTTCATATCTATGTGCCTAGAGAAATCCAAAAATACCATCCAAATTGCGATAAGACGTATCGTTTCGAAGCTATGGGCATTAAAATTATTAATGGAAGTTGACATTTTTCATATCTATGTGCCTAGAGTGATCCAAAAATACCATCCAAATTGCGATTTAACGTCTTGTTTAGAAGTTATGGGCATTTGAAAAAATTTGCTTTAAATTTTTTAATGGAAGTTGACATTTTCCAAATCTATGGGTCTAGAGTGATCCAAAAATACCATCCAAATTGCGATTTGACGTCTTGTTTAGAAATTATGGGCATTTGAAAATTTACATCAAAATTATTAATGGAAGTTGACATTTTTCACATCTATGGGTCTAGAGAGATCCAAAAATACCATCCAAATTGCGATTTGACATCTTGTTTAGAAGTTATGGGCATTTGAAAAAATTTGCTTCAAATTTATTAATGGAAGTTGACATTTTCCAAATCTATGGGTCTAGAGTGATCCAAAAATACCATCCAAATTGCGATTTGACGTATAGTTTAGAAGTTATGGGCATTTGAAAATTTACATTAAAATTATTAATGGAAGTTGACATTTTCCATATCTATGGGCCTAGAGTAATCCAAAAATACCATCCAAATTGCGATTTAACGTCTTGTTTAGAAGTTATGGCATTTGAAAAAATTTGCATTAAAATTATTAATGGAAGTTAACATTTTCCAAATCTATGGGTCTAGAGTGATCCAAAACTACCATCCAAATTGCGATTCGACGTATTGTTTAGAAGTTATGGGCATTTGAAAAAATTTGCATCAAATTTATTAATGGAAGTTGACATTTTCCAAATCTATGGGTCTAGAGTGATCCAAAAATACCATCCAAATTGCGATTCGACGTATAGTTTAGAAGTTATGGGCATTTGAAAATTTATATGAAAATTATTAATGGAAGTTGACATTTTCCATATCTATGGGTCTAGAGAGATCCAAAAATACCATCCAAATTGCGATTTAACGTCTTGTTTAGAAGTTATGGGTATTTGAAAATTTATATTAAAATTATTAATGGAAGTTGACATTTTCCATATCTATGGGCCTAGAGTACTCCAAAAATACCATCCAAATTGCGATTTAACGTCTTGTTTAGAAGTTATGGGCATTTGAAAATTTATATGAAAATTATTAATGGAAGTTGAAATTTTCCATATCTATGGGTCTAGAGTGATCCAAAAATACCATCCAAATTGCGATTCGACGTATAGTTTAGAAGTTATGGGCATTTGAAAATTTATATGAAAATTATTAATGGAAGTTGACATTTTCCATATCTATGGGCCTAGAGTACTCCAAAAGTAGCATCCAAATTGCGATTTAACGTCTTGTTTAGAAGTTATGGCATTTGAAAAAATTTGCTTTAAAATTTTTAATGGAAGTTAACATTTTCCAAATCTATGGGTCTAGAGTGATCCAAAAATAGCATCCAAATTGCGATTTAACGTCTTGTTTACAAGTTATGGGCATTTGAAAATTTATATTAAAATTATTAATGGAAGTTGACATTTTCCATATCTATGGGCCTAGAGTAATCCAAAAATACCATCCAAATTGCGATTTAACGTCTTGTTTAGAAGTTATGGGCATTTGAAAATTTATATGAAAATTATTAATGGAAGTTGATATTTTCTATATCTATGGGTCCAGAGTGATCCAAAAATACCATCCAAATTGCGATTCGACGTATAGTTTAGAAGTTATGGGCATTTGAAAACTTATATGAAAATTATTAATGGAAGTTGACATTTTCCATATCCATGGGCCTAGAGTGATCCAAAAATAGCATCCAAAATTAGAAAATGTATATGAAAATTATTAATGGAAGTTGAGATTTTTCACATCTATGGGTCTAGAGAGATCCAAAACTACCATCCAAAGTGCGATTCGACGTATAGTTTAGAAGTTATGGGCATTTGAAAATTTACATCAAATTTATTAATGGAAGTTGACATTTTCTAAATCTTTGGGTCTAGAGTGATCCACAAATACTAACTGAATTGCGATTTGACGTCTTGTTTAGAAACTATGGGCATTTGAAAATTTACATTAAATTTATTAATATATGTTGACATTTTTCATATCTATGGGTCTAGAGAGATCCAAAAATACCATCCAAATTGCGATAAGACGTATAGTTTAGAAGTTTTGGGCATTTGAAAATATACATCAAAATTATTAATGGAAGTTGTCATTTTTCATATCTATGTGCCTAGAGAGATCCAATCCGATTTGACATCTTGTTTAGAAGTTATAGGCATTTGAAAATGTACATTAAAATTATTAATAGAAGTTGACATTTTCCATATCTATGATTATAGAGAGATCCAAAACTACCATCTAAATTGCGATTCGACGTATAGTTTAGAAGTTTTGGGCATTTGAAAATTTACATCAAAGTTATTAATGGAAGTTGACATTTTTCATATCTATGTGCCTAGAGAGATCCAAAAATACCATCCAAATTGCGATAAGACGTATCGTTTCGAAGCTATGGGCATTAAAATTATTAATGGACGTTGACATTTTTCATATCTATGTGCCTAGAGAAATCCAAAAATACCATCCAAATTGCGATAAGACGTATCGTTTCGAAGCTATGGGCATTAAAATTATTAATGGACGTTGACATTTTTCATATCTATGTGCCTAGAGAGATCCAAAAATACCATCCAAATTGCGATAAGACGTATCGTTTCGAAGCTATGGGCATTATGAAAATTATTAATGGAAGTTGACATTTTTCATATCTATGTGCCTAGAGAAATCCAAAAATACCATCCAAATTGCGATAAGACGTATCGTTTCGAAGTTATGGGCATTTTATGAAAATTATTAATGGACGTTGACATTTTTCATATCTATGTGCCTAGAGAGATCCAAAAATACCATCCAAATTGCGATAAGACGTATCGTTTCGAAGCTATGGGCATTAAAATTATTAATGGACGTTGACATTTTTCATATCTATGTGCCTAGAGAGATCCAAAAATACCATCCAAATTGCGATTTAACGTCTTGTTTAGAAGTTATGGGTATTTGAAAACTTATATGAAAATTATTAATGGAAGTTGACATTTTCCATATCTATGGGCCTAGAGTACTCCAAAAATAGCATCCAAATTGCGATTTAACGTCTTGTTTAGAAGTTATGGGCAGTTGAAAACTTATATGAAAATTATTAATGGAAGTTGACATTTTCCATATCTATGGGCCTAGAGTACTCCAAAAATAGCATCCAAATTGCGATTTAACGTCTTGTTTAGAAGTTATGGGCATTTGAAAATTTATATGAAAATTATTAATGGAAGTTGATATTTTCTATATCTATCGGTCTAGAGAGATCCAAAAATACCATCCAAATTGCGATTTAACGTCTTGTTTAGAAGTTATGGGTATTTGAAAACTTATATGAAAATTATTAATGGAAGTTGACATTTTCCATATCTATGGGCCTAGAGTACTCCAAAAATAGCATCCAAATTGCGATTTAACGTCTTGTTTAGAAGTTATGGGCAGTTGAAAATTTATATGAAAATTATTAATGGAAGTTGATATTTTCTATATCTATGGGTCCAGAGTGCTCCAAAAATACCATCCAAATTGCGATTCGACATATAGTTTAGAAGTTATGAGCATTTGAAAATTTATATGAAAATTATTAATGGAAGGTGAGATTTTCCATATCTATGGGTTTAGAGAGATCCAAAAATACCATCCAAATTGCGATTTAACGTCTTGTTTAGAAGTTATGGGTATTTGAAAACTTATATGAAAATTATTAATGGAAGTTGACATTTTTCACATCTATGGGTCTAGAGTGTTCCAAAACTACCATCCAAATTGCGATTCGACGTCTTGCTTAGAAGTTATGGGCATTTGAAAAAATTTGCATCAAATTTAATAATGGAAGTTGACATTTTCCAAATCTATGGGCCTAGAGTGATCCAAAACTACCATCCAAATTGCGAGTCGACGTATAGTTTAGAAGTTATGGGCATTTGAAAATATATATGAAAATTATTAATGGAAGGTGAGATTTTCCATATCTATGGGTCTAGAGAGATCCAAAAATACCATCTAAATTGCGATTTAACGTCTTGTTTAGAAGTTATGGGCATTTGAAAACTTATATGAAAATTATTAATGGAAGTTGACATTTTCCAAATCCATGGGCCTATAGTGATCCAAAACTACCATCCAAATTGCGAGTCGACGTATAGTTTAGAAGTTATGGGCATTTGAAAATATATATGAAAATTATTAATGGAAGGTGAGATTTTCCATATCTATGGGTCCAGAGTGATCCAAAAATACCATCCAAATTGCGATTCGACATATAGTTTAGAAGTTATGAGCATTTGAAAATTTATATGAAAATTATTAATGGAAGGTGAGATTTTCCATATCTATGGGTTTAGAGAGATCCAAAACTACCATCCAAATTGCGATTCGACGTCTTGCTTAGAAGTTATGGGCATTTGAAAAAATTTGCATCAAATTTAATAATGGAAGTTGACATTTTCCATATCTATGGGCCTAGAGTGATCCAAAACTACCATCCAAATTGCGAGTCGACGTATAGTTTAGAAGTTATGGGCATTTGAAAATATATATGAAAATTATTAATGGAAGTTGACATTTTCCAAATCTATGGGACTAGAGTGCTCCAAAACTACCATCCAAATTGCGAGTCGACGTATAGTTTAGAAGTTATGGGCATTTGAAAATATATATGAAAATTATTAATGGAAGGTGAGATTTTCCATATCTATGGGTCTAGAGAGATCCAAAAATACCATCTAAATTGCGATTTAACGTCTTGTTTAGAAGTTATGGGCATTTGAAAACTTATATGAAAATTATTAATGGAAGTTGACATTTTCCATATCTATGTGCCTAGAGAGATCCAAAAATACCAATAACGTCTTGTTTAGAAGTTATGGGTATTTGAAAACTTATATGAAAATTATTAATGGAAGTTAACATTTTCCATATCTATGGGCCTAGAGTACTCCAAAAATAGCATCCAAATTGCGATTTAACGTCATGTTTGGAAGTTATGGGCAGTTGAAAATTTATATGAAAATTATTAATGGAAGTTGATATTTTCTATATCTATGGGTCCAGAGTGCTCCAAAAATACCATCCAAATTGCGATTTGACGTATAGTTTAGAAGTTATGGGCATTTGAAAATTTATATGAAAATTATTAATGGAAGTTGATATTTTCTATATCTATGGGTCTAGAGAGATCCAAAAATACCATCCAAATTGCGATTTAACGTCTTGTTTAGAAGTTATGGGTATTTGAAAACTTATATGAAAATTATTAATGGAAGTTGACATTTTCCATATCTATGGGCCTAGAGTACTCCAAAAATAGCATCCAAATTGCGATTTAACGTCTTGTTTAGAAGTTATGGCATTTATACTTATGCTGGGGTTTTGCCTCTCAAACACTTTGATTTGCTTCAAAGCGAGAGGAAACTCCAGCTGCTCGAAATTGAGAGTGAGCTGCTCACTAATTTTAATGTGTGTCGCTTGGATATCCTCTATCCCATAGCTCACACACCTGTTCGAATTGCCTTGAGGGGCTTTCAAGGCGGCGATCAACGCCCACTTGAAGCAGCATTCGTCGCTTTTCCTGATGTTTACTAACGTCTTTTTCGCCATTAGAATTTTTGGCAACGCAATCCAGCTGGATACTTTAAGCGGTGTGTATTTATTTATATTCAGCTCCAGCCGAAAAATTTTAGTTAGACCCCAGCCACTCTCCCTCTCCTGGAACTCATCCATTTTTGTTTTTAAATGAGTGGCATGGTCTGTATACACATCCTCAATGTTCATCGCCCGGGTTATTACTCCCATTGAAGTCTGATGGGACTTCACAGACTTGACAACTTCTTCATCAACATATTTTGCATACTCCGCGAACAGCTCGAAGTTTGCTTTCACGGAGGTATGTATATCCAAATTAGTGTCGATCAATGGGAGTAATTCCCGTGCCGCGTCATCCATAAACTCTTCAGGCACCATCACTCCCTCTTTAGCGTTCACAAATGCATATGTGCATATACGGTTTTTGAAACCCCTCGACGTCAAATGGACATTGTTGCTCTCTGGCATGAATACCTGGGCCTTGTGAGCATTTGTACGGAAATGCGTCCTCCATTTTGCCTGAACGATATTAATATTGCATGCGTTGCAATATATCGTAGGCCTCGAGATGGGGTTGGTGGTGGAAGGTCCGGTGGCGTAGACGTTGGCGATGGGGTTGGTGGTGGAAGGTCCGGTGGCGTAGGCGTTGGCGTTGGCAGAGGCGGTAGTAAGCCGTCTCTTGTGGACGGTTGGCTCGGTGACGTAGGCGTTGGGTGAGGCGGTAGTAAGCCGTCTCTTTAGGGCGGAAGGCTCGGTGACGTAGGCGTTGGTAGAGGCGGTAGTAAACCGTCTCTTGGCGTTGGTGATGACGAATATGTTAGCGGCGTTGGAGATGGAGGTGGGGTTAGCGACGGCGGTTGGGTTAGCGGCGGTGCTGGCGGTAAGTCCGTTGGCGGCGGCGGTAGGGTTAGCAGCGGCGGTGGCGGTAGGTCCATTGGGGGTGGCGGTAAGTCTACATTATTAAAGTAGTTGGGGGTGGCGTTGCCATTCAATTGGGCGTTGAAATTGATTTCGTTGCCCGAAGCAACGTTGTTGTTGTTGTTGTTGTTGTTGAAAGCCATTTTAATAGGAATTCAGATTTTTTTTTGTTGATTAATAATTTGGTTTTCACACCCAATGATTTGTAACACTCGCGTGGATTTTGTTTAGCAGCACAAAAATTATAAACAAAGAAATTGTTTATGATTCGCAAAGAATTCTTTAAAAAACTTGTAAGATTTTTTATAAATGCACAAGGATTTTTTAACTCACGAAGGATTTTGCTTACAAAACACAGAAAAAATTGGAATGAAGGTTTTCAAGACAAGATAGTACAGAGACTACTAATGCAGGCTCAATGAAAATAAGGAGCCTTTACAGACTTCGGATTGCTATTTTTATTGCCATATTTACTTGCGAACTATTAAACATAGGCTCAAACAGGTTAGGAAGGGCATAGAACTTAGGGGATATGGCATAGAACTTAGGGAATATGGCGTAGGGCATAGGTCGCAATCCTGTGCACCTACAATACAAAGTCATAAAACAACCAAAACAAACACTGAGCCTGTTATTAAAAATTGGCACGTAAACCCGAAGCCATAAAACTATAATAATTATGAGAAAACAAATCCAGAAGCTCATCCATACATTACCTGCATACATGATTACTCCTTGACCCTTGCCATACACACACCCGCCCTTGTCAGTAGGTGTCTATAGGCGTGAAATTTACGATCGAACCTTTGTGCATCGCTCTTGGGTTCCCACACCGTATAGAAAACTGAGCTGTTAACACTCTTCAGAAAAGGGAGAGTAAATTAAATAATTTTAAGTCTGCGCACATGGCTGATCGGACCCTTATCCCACCCCCGAAAAAGTAGCCGAACAAGCCGATGCGTGCACTTGTGTGCACGTGATTTCATTAGCCCTCACACCTCAAATCGGAATTTTAATGATCGGCCCCTTACCAAATCCGAATTTTAATAATCGGCCCCTTATCCCACCCTCGGAAAAGTAGTCGAACAAGACGATGCGTGCACTTGTGTGCACTTGTTCTCATAAGCCCTCACACCTCTAATCCGAATTTTAATGATCGGGCACCCACGCTACTTCTGAAAAGAGACAAGCAATAAAACTATCAGTCCCCTCACCACCACCCCCACTTGTGTTCTCATAAGCCCTCATCCCTCAAATGTACATAGTATATACAATATAAACGTTTGCTACTTAAACTTTTTTAAAATGTTTAAGATTTTTATAAGGTTATATTTTAAAAAATGTATTTTTGTTTTTTTTTTGTTTTTGTTATTTCTTATTATATCAAATGTAAATTATTTATTTTTTAATTTAATTTCCAAGGAGTAATGTCCACAATTTCTTTTAACTTTTATTCTCGTTCACGAAGTCAAACTAGTATATTGGTTTTGTGCAATGTCCGTCAAGCTGTCCGTCTGGCCGTATGAACGCAATATTTTTTGGCACTCTTAAAGACAGAGACTTGAAACTTGGAACATATATTTGTGGTTATTTGCTTCAGACAAAGTCTTAAGATTTTTGTGCCACGCCCACTTTGAGGTTGGCAAATCGATAACATGTCGATACACCTCAAATCTCAAATCGATTAATGTTGAATATTTCTCACAATATTAAAGTTAGAGTTACCAAATTTGGCACGTAGATTGCTGGTGATCTCCTCCTTGATTTCCCAGCCATGCCCACTATAACGCCCCCCAGCGCCCCCGCCTTAAAAAATCGGAAATGGCAATATCTCCCATAGTTTTAGAGCTAGAGTCACCAAATTTTGAATGTATATATATATATATATTTTTCGCCACGCCTCTTTCCGCCTCCGTAATCTCTTAAATCGACACATTGGCAAGCTCAAAACGGTAACACGTATATAATTTACACAACTTTAAAGCTAGAGACACTAAACTTGATATGTAGATTGCTGGTGACCTCCTCAAAAGGTTGAGACCTCGATATCCCGGCCACACCCATGGAACGCCCCCCAGACACCCCGCCCTAAAAATCGGAAATGGCTATATCTTCCAAAGCTTTAGAGCTAGAGTCACCAAATTTGAAAGGTAGATTTGAGGTCAGCTCCTTTAAATAAGGGTACACGCCGACACCCGCTCTCTCCCGCCCCGCAAAGTGTGAAAGCCTATATCTCCCACATTTTTAGATCTAGAGTCACCAAATTAAACGTAGATGGCTGGTCACCCCCTTTAACGATTCGAAAAAAAAATTTCTGGGCCACGCCCACTCCCGCCCCCGCAAATCGCAAAAAGCTATATCTCCCACGATTTCGGAGCTAAAGTCACAAAATTTGGCAGACAATGTTTGGGTGACCTTCTCTTAAGATCAAGCCGAAATATGTTGGCCACGCCAACCCCGCTCCAACGAAATATAAAAATTCTATATTTTTCCAAAATAACAATAATAACTTCCGTGTACTGTGAACGAGTATTACGCAGTCGGTTACGTCTGACTGCAACGTTCTTACTTGTTTATTTCACTATACTGTACTGTTCTATTGATTTTTACTAAATGTTTACTTCTACAAGTTTTTGAATTTAAGTTATGTTGGTTGATAGCCATCTATCTATGGAAAGACGATACATATCTCTAAAACTTAACGATAATCTACTCATTTTGGCACTGTTAACGTGTTTTTTTAATTAGTTAATTTTTTAGGCAATATAGCTACTTTCTGCTGCCGGAAATCGATCCCTTGTGCAAAACTACTTCGATTTAGCCCAACCCCGATTTTTTGCAGCTTCTTTATCTACGGGCCCTAAACTAAACAATTACCGGCATATAGTTGACTCGCTCAGACACAAGAAGATCACAAGAAATGCAGTAAATTTGCGCGACGGCAAAAAGTTGCAAAATATTTCGAGATCGACACCATTAGCAAATAAGAAGATGAGAAGATGAGGAAGAAGAAAGAGCTCTCAGCAGTGATGAGAAGCAGACAATGATCCAAAAGGAGGGTCAACCACTTCCAGGATCTGTGCAAAGCATTATGCAAATTAATGCAATTAATAAGTTCATTTACCCAATGCAGTCTCAGCCGTTTGCAGCTAAGGTCTTGACACCAGGTTTGTAAACTGTCAAGGTCCGTTTGCAAACTTTGGTCAGCTAGAGAATTAGTGGACGACAGGCAAAGTTTTACGTCATCGGCGTAAATCAGTACCCGAGAGTGGTTTATTACCGAAGGAAGTTATTTGGAAATCCCAGAAGATGAAGCTTATGCAGTAAAAGCGAATGATTAACAGAGTCAAACGCTTTACTGAAATCAGTGTAAATGACATCTGTTTGCATTTTATTTTGGAATCCATTAAAAACAAAAGACGTGAATTCCAATAAGTTAGTGGTAGTAGATCTTTATTTCATAAGCCCATGCTGGCAGTGTGAAATTACAGATCTACAAAGATATTGTAATTGAAAAGTTATCAACTTCTCAAAAATCTTGGGAATAGCGGACAACTTAGAAATACCTCTTTAGTTTTGAACATTAGACTTGTTTCCTTTTTTAAGGAGAGGAATAATAAATGATTCCAAATATTAGGAAAAGAATTAAACTCTACGGACAAATTAAACATTTTATACAAAGGCTTTAAGAGACCCTCAGCACAGTACCTAAGCACGCAGCCTGGTATACTATCAGGTCACTGTAAAAATACGGGCTTTGACCTTTAGATCATTTAGTAGTAAACTTTCTGTGATCAAAGGTCCAAAAATGCAGTGAGAAACATTTACATGATAAGGATACGACAAATGAGATAAATAATTCTGAGAATTTTAGGTCGTTTGAAAAAATGTTGCGAATAAATCGGCAATTGCCTGATCTGACCCAGTAGTCGTTTTTTCAAAAAACACAGTTGATGGCAGTGTTGATGATTTACGCTTCGCATTAACGAAGTTTAGGATCTCGCTGGAACTGTATCCCACAACTTCTAAGGTAATCCTTATAGCATTGATTGTTTAGGACAATGAAATTAGATGGAGCAATCAGATATCGTGTGTAATAGAAGAAAGAGCCAGATTTCTTGTACTCCCCGTACATCCTTGACTATTTATTTTATAATTTGGTAAGATCCCGTGTAAACCAAACAGGTTTGTTAGACATAATTGAATTACAAACCGGGACACATGTATCAAAAAGATGGTTTAAAGTAGAATAAAAAATCGCGATTGCACTATCCATGTCCCTACACATGTAAAATAGAGAGCAGTCAGTCTGGGATAAGAGCTGAGTTACCTTGTCAAAGTAGGTTTTCCGAAGTTGGCGAGCTCGCTCTGGGGGTTTAAATTAGCATCAACAGCAATAAGCACACCACCACTACGACGAGATATGTGATTTTTTCTATAGATAGAAAACTTGTTAGATAGAATTTCAGAACATAGGATGTCAGGCTTTAACCAAGTTTCAGAGAAGGCAATGATATGAAAATGAAAGGATAGGCTACTAAGATAAAGAGTACTAGGTTTACTACAAAGATCTCTCACATTCTAATAGCCAAGTCAGAGGGAGGATGTTAGTTTTTTGTCCTAACAGAGGCTGCAAGAGATTGGCTTAGATTAACACCAGAAGGCGGAAGTGAAATTGGAATTTTTCCACCGTAATATGGGCTTTCAGTTTGGCCTGAACAAAGGCCTTGACATCATCAGATGTAGTGTCAGGGGCAAGCCTAGAAACAAGGATTTGTTTTTATTGTGGAATACCTACAAGGGTCACATTTGGATGGAGCAATAGCCTTGGATACTTGACAATTTGATTCGGTTGGTTTACTAGCACCAGAAAGTTGATCAGTGTCGACAGGGCTAATAACTACCGAATCAGAAAAAGGTTCGGGATCAGAAGAAGCAACATCCATGGGATCTATGTCGGTTTCGTCACTTCTGTCTTTGATGTGTGGAGAGCGGCATGAAAAATTAATTAATTGTAAGTTAGGAGCAGATGTTGTGGACAGTTCTGCAGTGGAAGAAAGTTCATTTGGGCCAATCGACAGCCTAAAATTGGCTTTTTTACGCCTTGGAGATTAGTTCAAAAGCTTCATAGCTTTGAACTCATTATCCAGAGCGGAGAAACCGTCGGACAGTTTTTTAAACTGGCCGAAGATATCCCCAAAGCCCCTCTTTGTCTGCCTCATGAATCCCATCATGTCTCTTTCAACATCCCTGCAGGACTCGCAAGTCCACTTTAAACCTGATTTGGACTCAATCAGGTCGATAATACGGCCGTTGAGGCCAGCGCATTTTTCGTGCGACATATTGTTACACAGCCAGCAGCAAACAAATCCAATCTTTCCTATAGCAGACAAACATATTATTAAGGTAAATAGAGAAAAAAAAATAATCTGCTCAAAAAAATCAAAAAATCAAAAAGATGGACACAAAACTAGGCAGACTAGGGCTAAATTGAAATTGAAGCTGATTTGTACTTACAAACAACAACAATGCGAACAATAAACAGAGCGGGCGCGACGACCGAAATAAGCAACGGGATTAAAGCAACGCTAAAATTTGAGAAAACAAAACAACTTACCAACACCAACAACAATATTAGCGCGGAGATAGTTTTAGAGAGCGTTAAAGAGCGCGGAATGACAACAAGAGCGAAAATGCAAAAGCAAAACAATGCACCTGCACAAGACAGCCAGTATGCTTGCGCTGCAGTTTGTTGTTGTATTTGAATTCAAATTATGAAAAGTAATTTAAGAGATTATAAATCAACAAACAATGTGTTTCACAAAACCGAAATGAATCACACTGTTGCAATACAATTTTTAGGCCAATAAAAAGCGAAATTACGAATGGCTTAAATCAGTGAAAATTTGACAATTCGAAGTTGGCCGCGCCACAATAAATAGTTTATAGTTCTATATTTTGATTCCCATATTGTTTTTAGCTGCAAGAATTGGAATCGTAATATTAAGCTATAATTTTAAGTTGTTACATTTTGAATTGATTAAAGAAGTCGCAAGGAACGCATAAAGGAGTTAGAGTTGTTAGGTTCAAGGGATTGGAACGGTTGCACAACCATCGAGGGTGGCAACACCGCCCTAACGATAGGCAAGAGAACATGCGAGCGAGAATGAAAAGCTTCGTGGTTGGGCTGGCGAGCTTCGAAGGGCGAAGCCAGCAGCGAGGCTCGAGACTGACGATCGAGACGTCGCAACAAGCGGATGTGCTGAGTGCGAAGAGAATCGAGAACGGTAGAACGGACCAGCGAACGTAGACGTTGCGGCTCGAGCCAAAATATTAGGGTAGCGTGCCGAATAACAATTGGCGAAAGGGACATAAACCGAATATTTAAGAAGTTCGAAAAAGAACGTGTTTGCAAAGAGAATCGTAAGTACTAAGTAGTGAACAGTACAGCAGTCCATAACGAGAAGATTTGAATAAAAGAGATAAATTAAATCCAATAAACTAATTAGCATTTTCAATTAATAACAGTAGTGGCAATAATTGATCTGTCCTAACCTGTCTTAACATTCGTAAGCACCGGTGGCATTCCACCCCGGTTTTGAAAAGTTCGTGTTTATGTCAGTCGTGGTAGTGACCCGAGTGACAGTTCGTGGATGAAACCCGAAGTCACGAACTTCGTATCATTAACACTAGTAAACATTGTGGCGTGTATCTACCGTGGTGTAATCCGGGGATTATTCGTGGTCAGCAGACCCGAAAGCCCAATCTTTGACTTATTGGACCTGTAGATGCCGGTGTCATTTCGCCTCGGCTTTGTAGTCTCCTTTGTTCGTACCGACCGTGGCTCCAAGCCCGAGAGGTAGCTCGTGGTCAACCCCGAGGGCACGGAAGCAATCGTAATTGTTGTCCTTGCAATTAGATCGTCGCGGTATTAAGACCCGACACTGTATTTGGCGTCGGGTTTGACTTCGGGGCATTCACACGAACGCACCCGAAGGCCCGAACGTAGTAGTCGCACCCTAAACTAATACGATCCCCCTGTTTCCGCTTTTTTTTACCACCACGTCCGTTTCTCCTCAGCGTCTCGGCAACTTTACAAATTTCTTGTGATAGTGGGCCTGGTTAGACTGAGAACTACACCCAAGTTACTACTTTACAAGTGGCGCCCGAGCAGGGACCCTGACACTTGAAAGCGGCGTGGAATTAACGTGGCCTAAAGACCCACGAGGTATAAAAAGTAGAGAAACAAAAAAAATTAAATTATTTTTTTATTAAGGGTCGAAAGCCTATGTTAAAAAGTGTAAAGTGCGCAAAGTTTTTTTGCAAGTAACGGAGACAGCAAAGTAGCGCGAGACGATTGACGGCATACAGACATACATACATACACACACGTGTATACATACATATGCGCATATGTGATAATCCACAGTGACTCAAATAGAAAAACGAATAAAATCAAATAATAAATAATTCTCGACAAATGAATTAAACTATATGGTGGCGCCAATAAAATGAAGAATACATATATGAAATAGGATCAATCTATGGCGGTGCAAATAAGTAAATATAAAATAATAAATTACGAATAAAACAAAAGTGAGGCCAGCACGAGAGAGCGGAACAAAATTATTGTTTTATTTTTGATTGAACACTTTTTTTTGTGAGAAAAATTGTCGGCGAAAAATCCAACAAAAGAGAACAAAAGGAGTACCCGGAACAAAAACGACCAATCGACGCGGGGACCTGCCGCGGAATTTTGGAGGAGAAATAACGAGTGTTTCCGCACTGGAGTTAATAGAATTACCATGGACACGGGTGAGTGCACGGATCCGGGGGTGGGCCCTCGTTGGTTGCACATGCGACGCAGAGAGGAGCTAGAGGCGATAGCCCTCGAGTTTAATCTGAGCAAAGAGGGGCGCGTAGAGGAGTTACGCAAGCGGGTCGCCAGCTTTGTCTCCAGGGGGTTGCACCCAAAGCAGACGTGGACTCGCCTGAATGAACTGAAGGGCCAGAATGCGAGGACTCCCGAATTACGGGGAGCGATCGAGGCATTGGAACCCGAGAGACGCACCAAGTCAGAGTCTGAGTCGGAGGCGATGGGTTGAATGGGGAGTACCCAGCAGAGTGCTGCCCATCCGTCGGAGCTGACAAACCTGAGGTTGACCGATCCGGAGTGGACAGATATGAGCAGAGGGCGACGGCCCGAAATAATGCGCGACGTTGGAGAACAGCGACAGGGCGGCACGAGTCCCGTTAGGCAAGACCACCATGCCGCTCAATGGTTCGTGACAAGGCTACGCGACGTGTCTTGGGAAGAATTTAAGGATTTCTGGAATTCTTTTTGCCTCCCCGGTACTCTAAGAGGTTGGAGGATGAAATTCAAAACAGGCGGCAGCGGGAAGTAGAAAGTTTCACAGATTTATTGATCGACCTGAGGTCATTGATGCACCATGCAGGGTACGATCCAGTCAAGAAATTAAGTAGAGTGTACGAATATTTTGCTCCTGAGTACATATTATACGTACGTAAGCACGATTTTTCGTCGCTTACGCAGCTGACACAAATGGCCGTGGAGTACGAGGGTGTGAAACGTCAGAGCGTCGTATACTCGCGAATTGGCATACAACCTTCGTACTCCCCGCCGCCTCGGAAGTATCGAGAACCAGTACCAGCAACTCCGGAGCGAGATAAGACGGAATCCTTTCAGAGCGGATCCCCAGACTGCGGCAGCGACCGCGAACGGTGGGGCGAACTTTTCGTCTAGTCCGGCAGAGGCGACGAACCGCATTATAGGACGGGATGGCACATCCCAATTTAACGCGCGTCGGGCTTGCCATCACTGTGGGCAAGATGGCCATTTCGCATGTCCCAACCCAAGAGCGATATTTTGCCGGCAGTGCGGGGCTAAAGGTGTCTACACTAACGAGTGTTGCCAAAAATCGGAGCAGGGAAACTCGCGACGGCGCTATCCAGGTCGGGATCGGGTAAGCGCCGAGGTGTCCAAATCCCACAACCAGAAAGTGTGTTAAGAGTACAGAGGGGTCGAATTGTTGCCGCCGTCAAGATCGGGGAATATGCGGTGTCGGCAACAATCGATACGGGGGCGACCAGTAGTTTTATTAGCGAGAGTTGCGCCGCTATGGAAGCCGCCGAAGGTGAAATTAGAGAGGTATGGACGAGGATACGTCTAGCTGATGGCTCCCGCCTCGAGGTGGCACGGATGCTGTGGGTTAACATCAACCTGTCTGGGAATAGCATTAGCGTGAATAGGTTCTACGGGCGGTGGTGCGTCCTAGCGTGGAAGCTAGGCCACCTGCGACCGTCGTAGAGTCCGTCATTGGCATCCCACGGTTAAAGGCGGGGCGATTAGAAGGACAGACAGACATTCGAGGGGGGTCGTCGGGATCAGGGCCGGGGTTAAAAGCTGGCGGGTGCGAGATGGCATACGTCGAGAAGCCTTTTACCGGCATCCCGAGTCCAAGGAATGAAGACGGATGCGAGTTGGCATGCGTCAAGGAGCCTGTTAATGGAATCCCGAACCCAGGGAAGGAGGAGATCCAGGTGCTAGACGGCAGCCCACGAGGATCGACAGGATTGGAGACGGAGCCCAAGACAGGCGTGAACAAGCGAGCGCCTCTAATTTAATGGTGGACAACACGACCACCGACGAAGTGGGGATTAGCGTGGCCGAACAGCGACGAACATGTATGGAGAGGAAGCGACGGAGGGAGAAAATGTCTGGCCGATGAACCTGGAGTCCGGATTACCTGAATTCCTAGAATCGGAGTCGTTATTCGAGGAGATGCAGTGTGTCTCCCATGTAGCCGAGCACCGGATAGTCATGCGAGACGGTAAGCTGCGGTACTATCCAAAGAACCCTGCCATGCAACGTATCATGGACAAGCAAGTAGAGGAACTCCTGGAAATTGGTGCCATCGAGCCGTCTCGCATCCCGCACAGCGCGCCCATCGTCCTGGTCAAGAAGAAGACAGGTGAATGGCGGATGTGCGCGGACTACAGGTAACTAAACGCCCACTCTATCCCAGATGCGTATCCCGTACCTTGGATAAACCACATTCTCGAATGCTTACGGCATGCGACGTTGGATTTAAAACACGGATACTGGCAAATCCCGATGGCCCGGGAGAGGGTTATTCCAGAAGAAAGTGACGCCCTTCGGACTTTATTCGGCCTGTGCGACGTTTCAAAGAGCGTTGGATACGGTGATCGGGCCAGAGATGGAACCCTAAGCATTTGCGTACGTGGACGATATCATCGTGGTCGGAGCCACAAAGGAGCAACATCTAGCCAACCAGGGCGCCCAACCTGATAAACAAGAAGAAGCGTTCCTTTTTTCGAAGGGAACTCGTTTATCTAGGACATGTTGTAAGTGGAGAAGTGATACAAACGGACCCAGCAAAAGTATCGGCATCGACAGTGCAACCGATGAAAGAATTACTAAAGAAGGGTAAAGCGTGGACCTGGGGAAAAGAGCTGCAGGCGGCACTGGATCGTCTAAAGGTCGAATTGACGACGGCACCTGTACTCGCGTGTCCAGACTTTGCCGAGAAATTTGTGCTCCAGACACACGCGAGTGATCACGGACTCGGAGCTGTACTAAAACAGACGGTGGACAGTGAGGAACGAGTTATTGCCTACGCGAGTCGGAAGCTATTGAAAGCCGAGATGAACTATTCCGCTACAGAGAAGAAGTGTCTGGCGATAGTTTGGTCGATCCGTAAACTTAGGTGTTACCTCGAGGGTTACCGTTTCGACGTCATCACGGACCATCTGGCTCTTAAGTGGCTTAATTCGATCGAAAGCCCTTCAGGCCGCATCGCACGATGGGCCCTCGAACTCCAACAGTTCCAGCTCGACGTGCACTATAGACGGGGTAAACTCAACGTGGTCGCCGACGCATTATCCAGGCAGCCGTTAGAGACGTTCCAACGGCCCGTGGAGGAACAACCCCCATGTTCGCGCGCATTGCGCAAAATCCAGCAAAATTCCCAGACCACGAATGTGAGAATGGCCAGCTCTACCGTCATTTGGGAAGCAGTGCATTCCCTCTCATGAACGAAAGAGATTAGTACAAGAATGCCACGATGCACCCACAGCAGGCCACCAAGGAATATATCTCCCACTGTTTTAAAGCTAGAGTCACCAAATTTAAAAGGAAGATTAGTAGTCAGCTCCTTTAAATAAGGCTATTAAAATGTCTCGCCCACGCCCACCCCCGTCCTCTCCCGCCCACGCAAAGTGCGAAAGCCTATATCTTCCACATTTTTAGATATAGAGTCACCAAATTTTAAACGTAGATTGCTGGTCACCCCTTTTAAAGCTCGGTAAAAAAATTTCCCAGCCGCCCCGCAAATCGCGAAAAGCTATATCTCCCACAATTTTGGAGCTAGAGTCACAAAATTTGGCAGACAGTGTTTGGGTGACCTCCCCTTAAGATCGAGATGAAAGATGTTGGTCACGCCCACGACCGCCCCCCCCAAAATTCAAAAAATCTTTATTTTTTCCAAAAAAAACAATAATAACTTCTGTGTACGAGTATTGCGCAGTCGGCTAAGTCCGACTAACGCGTTCTTACTTGTTAATGAATGAGTTTAGCTATAGCAGCGTGACCGTCATCAATTGAAGAAATTTCCTTTAGGAAGTTATGATGGAGTGAGCAGTTGATCAAAAGTGCAGACAACTTGGAGAACCGGGCGTATGAACGAGAGACAAAAGAAATGTATATAGAGCCCGTCGCAAACCGCCAAAAAAACCTTGTTAAAAATAATAAAAGAGAGGATCGAAGATGGGGCAACAATTATTTCCGAGTGCAGTGCAGCATACCGAAGACGAAGGCTTTAAACATATGATTGTTAACCATTCTTTAAACTTTGTCGACCCAGTTTCAAATGGGCACACGCAAAATATAGAAAGAATATGTCGAATGAAGGAGAAAATTCCCAAATATGAAAGAAGAACGGAAATATTCTGTGGCTACTTGGCAAGCTTTTTTTAAAGCTAAGTACTCAAACAATGAAAATCGGTGTCATATTTTTGAATCAATTTCAAAACTTTCTGATTCGCTTTGCCGACGTTAGTAATTCAAGAAAAAAAATGTTTCAACATTCTTTAGTATAAAGTTTCAGTGGGAGTTTCAATAATACAACTATTATTTTTTACAGGATGACGATGAATTAGTCGAACTTTTAAATATCAATACTGCAGAAAAAGGTAGTCACTGCCGCATACGGTAAGTCTAATATAAAATAAAACAAAATAAAATAAATTATATATTTAAAAGTGAACTCCATAATTTGAAAACTTTAAAAAAAAATCACATCACTTATACATACATAGTTTTGGTAACACTAATTATCAAAACTAGACGTCAACATTTGTCTTGACTGCAGTTCAAAATAATTAAATTACAAATTTTAATTAAGACTAATATTCTTGTCGTAGGTGGGAAAGTTTTGAATCTCGCGGAAACGTTTACAAGTTCCGATAGGTGTCCTGCACTCGTACGCCATACACCGTGTCTTGGCAGAACCGTTATTAAAGGTCGACTTCCCCAAATAAGCGCAAGGAAGCCAATTAGAGAGTCAGGAAACTCCCCATCAATAAATTATATCTCCGAGTTTGACGAACCGGCCACTTTTTCTGGCAAGCACTCCTCAGTCCTAGGAAAATCAAGACCACATCTGATCGGTGGAGCTAACTACAGCAACAGGTTTGCTCCACTGGCTCCATCAGAAATAGACCCAGAACATCCAGCACCGGCAATGGTACAGGAGACAACCGTTACCTCTCCAACAAAGCCGCCACCAATATTCATATCAGGAGTTAAAAACATTGCTGCCATGCAGGCAAACTTCCCTGAAACTGACGTAAGCGACGGATACACCTACAAAGCTGGCAGACACGGTCAAGTCCGCACCATGGCTACCTGTGTAAAATTACACGAACCTCGTAAATTAACTAATCAACTCGAACGTGGAATTTCACACCTATCAGCTTAAAAAATAGAAAGCGTATAGACCTGTCATTCGCAATCTATATCACAGTACGCCGTTGAACATTCGGAATGCCCTGACTAAAATTGGGCACACTGTCCGCCAATGCCAGGAACCGAAGAAGTGTTAAGATTTTTGTGCCATGCCCACTGGGAGACTGTCAAATCGATAACATTTCGATACACCTCAAATCGCAAATCGATAAAACAAGAATATTTCCCATAATATTACGGTTAAAGTCACCAATTTTAGTCTGTACATTGCAAGTGACCTCTTCCATAAATTGCGACCTTGATGTCCCGGCCACGCCTACCAGAACGCTTCCAGCCACCCCATCTTAAAAAATCGGAAATGGCTATATCTTCCAAAGTTTTTGGGCTAGAGTCACCAAACTTTAAAGGTATGTTAGTGGACGCCCCCTTTAAATAAGGGTAGAAAACTTTCGAGCCACACTCACCCCCGCCCACCGTCGACCCGCAAAGCGTGAAACTATATCTCCCACACTTTTAGAGCTAGAGTCACCAAATTTTAAACATCCGTGAAAAACAACCCAGCCACACCCACTCGCCCCCGCAAATTGTGAAACGCTATATATCCCACAATTTTGGAGCTAGCGTCTCAAAATTTTAAAGGTAGATGGCTGCTCACCCCTTTTAAAGCTGGATAAGAACATTCCCAGCCACACCCACTCCCGCCCCCAAAATCGCGGTGGTCGTGGCCAACATTTTTCGCCTCGATCTTAAGAGGAGGTCACCCAAACACAGTCTGCAAAATCGGGTGACTCGATCTTTCAAATTGTGGGAGATATTAATTTTCGCGATTTGCTGCGGGGGCGCTGGGCGGTGTTCTGGTGGGCATGGCTGGGATATCAAGGTCACAATATTTTGGGGGACGTCACCAGCAATGTACGTACCACGTTGAGTGTCTCTAGCTTAATAGTAATGTGAATTATACACATGTTACCGTTTTGATATTTCAAATATATAGATTTTAACGAAAGGGTGTGGCCGAACATTTTTTCTGTGATATCTGGGGAGCTTTCCAGTAATATATTCCAAATACGGATCTTTAAAGGGAATGACCAGCCATCTACCTTTAAAATTTTGTGACTGTAGTTCTAAATGCTTGGGAGAAATAAGTTTTCGGACTTTGCGGAAGTGGGGTGGGCGGGAAATGTTCTACCCTTAATTAAAAGAGGGACCACTAATTTTACTTTTAAATTTGGTGACTCTAGCTCCAAATCTGCGGCTTTTGCGTTTAGTAGGCGTGGTCGGGATATCAAGGTCGCAATCGTTTGGGGAGGTCACCAGCAATCTACATACTAAGTATCTATCTTTAAAATTGTGTGAATTATATACTTGTTAAAAATTTGAGCTATTTTTCGATTTTAGCGATTACGGAGGTGGGACGGGGCTTGGACGGGAAATGCGATGTTTGGGGGAGTATTCCCCTAATATATATTCCAAATATTGAGCTTCTAGCTCGGAAACCATGGGAGATATAGCCATTTCCGACTTTTTAATGCGGAGATGCTGTATGGCGTTCTAGTGGGTGTGGCCGGGATATCAAGATTACAATTTTTGTTGTGGTCACCAGCAATCTACATATCAAGTTTGGTAAATCCAGTTTTAATATTGTGGGAAATATTTATCTTTTATCGATTTGCGATTTGAGGTGTATCGACATCTTATCGATTTGCCAGCCTCCCAGTGGGCATGGAAAAAAAATGGACAGGCGGTTATTTCGCGTGCCTATCCGACTGCAACTGCTATGGCAGCTTATGGTCACAACGACAACCAGACAGACGCACAAGATTTCATGTGGACGAAGAGACAAAATTATGGGTTCTAGTGTTTCTGGTACCAATCTCCAAAGATACTGAATTCGGGATCCAAGCCAGAGGCCTAAGCATCCTGTTGGACAAGTGAAAAATATAATACCATAACACTTTCACTATTATTCACAAACCTGTCCACTTGACAGATAATGGATCGTTTAATAACATCCAACGGTGCGGCTAGTCTGATTTATCCAAAACTATATTAGCCATTGACGCACGTGATCGTTATTCAAAACGAATCTTTAATAGTAATATGCACTATGTACGACCCCTTTGGTCTATCACTCCAATCAAACTAAATGCAAAAGCATTTCCAAAGAGACTTACATGCTGTCGCCGTGCTTTTGGATATCGTATAAATCTGTACTGCTCACTCTTACTGCAGCTAAGCTTAGGCGCCAGATCTTAACGGAACAATGGTCTGATGTAGTGTCCAAACCCTCAATTCTAATCTGATGAGCTTACCAATCGGACAGATAATCCTAAGCTTGTGAGTCATAATCGACAAGATAATGTTAAGCTTATACGAATAACTCCAAAGCTCGTTTGAAAGCTAACCTAGATAAAAGCTTCCATACTAGAGCTTTAAGGACACTGTTGGATCATTACAGTTTTGAAGGTACTGTTTAGAACTAACTTTTGTGACGCTCTGACATCTACTACTAAATGTTAAACTACTATTTCTTTTTTATACCCTGAATCCATTGAAAATGGATAAATCAGGGTATAATGGTTTTGTGAAAATGTATGAAACAGGAAGAAGGAACATTCTTTGACCCCATATAGTGTATATAGTCTTGATCAGCATCACTAGTCGAGTTGATCTAGCCCTGTCCGTCTGTGCGTATTTATGAACGCGTCGATTTCAGATACTACAGAAGTTAGAAAGCTAAACTTGCACTTTTTAGTTTCGTGAATACCATACGCAGATCAAGTTTATTTCAAATCATCGATAACTCATCTTGTTTTCTTATTATCGATAAATATCGGTTTTTATTCTTTTTTTTTTTAAGATATCTTAAGAACCATATGTACTATAGCAGCCAAACTTAGTTCAAACTGTTTGCGTGAAGCATACGGTAATGAATATTTCGGATTTTGGATACCTCGCCCCATATATACAAAAATGTGAAAAGTGTGGAATTCAAATTCTATGGACTTGGGCTTCGGTTTGTACATCGATTTTTATGCTCTTGTTAGGCCATTAAGATCATACTTTAAGTTTAGAAATTATATACGAATTTACTTTTAGAGGCATCTCCGACCCCATAAACTATATATATTCTTGATCAGGACGACGAGCTGAGTCGATCTAGCCATGTCCGTCTGTCCGTTTGTATGAACGCACCGTTCTCGGAAACTACAAAAAGTAGACCCTCAAACAAAACGATTATAGATTCTGTAATATCATACGCAATACGAGTTTATAATTTTTGTCGATATTTTGCACCGTTTCACTAATATCGATAAAAATCTGACTAAACCCCTGTTTTTTTAGTTTTCTTAGCATATCTCCTAGACTTTAAGAGCTAGAGCCTCCAAATTTGGGTTGACGTATCCGCGTGAAGCATACGCAGATTACGGATTTTGAATACCTCCCCCCACTCGCCCCATTTTTGAAAAAAAAAGACTTGGGTTTTGGTTTGTACGTAGATTTGAACGCTCTTAATACGTTGTAAAAATTTCATTAAGATCATGATCTTAGTTTAAAAGTTATTCAATTTACTTTCCTTCGTGGAGCCCAAGCGCAACGGCTGAGAAACGCACTGTCTGTGGCGTGAATTTGTCTGTGAGCGTGTTTTTGTGTATGTGTGTAATCCTCGGTAATTTACAGAAAAAATATCGAAAAGACAAAAATATTGTTTTTTAAACTATGCAATTCTGTAGAAGAAATTTTGAGAAATTTGCTTTTCTTTATTTTAGTAATTTTTATACCCATTCACGAAGCGAAACTAGTATATTGGTTTTGTACAATGTCCGTCATGCTGTCCGGCCATATCTCCCACAATTTTGGAGCTAGAGTCACCAAATATGGCAGACAGTTTTTGGGTGACCTTCTCTTAAGATCCAGGCGAAAAATGTTGGCCACATCACCCCCACGCTCTACGAAGTATTAAAATTCTATATTTTTCCAAAATAACAGTAATAATTTCTGCGTACTGTGAACAAGTATTACGCAGTCGGTTACGTCCGGCTGCAAGGCTCTTACATGTTGTCATTACACTAGGTAACAGCCACTTTGTAAATTATTTATTTTGGGTGCCGGCTGGCTATACGTCCGTGGCGGGGGTGAAGCCGGCTGGCTATACGTCCGTGGCGGGGGGTCGGTAGACCGTGGTTACAGCTGGTAGTCTTAGCCGCAATGGGCGTAGAAGGTGGCCGGCTGGCCCGTGGCATCAACTTGTAGAAATAGGTTGATTAGGATGAGAGGGTAACTGCCCTCTTTCCACCCGCTTGCCTTGAGACTCAGACGGGGTATAAAATTAATAAATCGTTAACGGCGATTGCCGGAGTTTCCTTTAGCGAGATTTGGCTCTTTATTCATTGGGAATACAAAGTGAACTAAACTTAAGTTGACAAAAAGTAAAACGTATGGCCGGATGCTCGTGGCATCTTCGCTGACCAAGCACAAAATTGCTAAAGTCGTACGATCGCTGGCCACCAATAGCACAAAGGCACGGCCCATAGCGGTGCACTTTGCTGGCTCAGCTCCATACACCATAAGGGTGGTACAATATTAGGGTGGTCATACGTGAGAAACATAGATATAATATATAAAGATTATTAAGTGATATATAAAAATGTAAAATGACATATAAAGATATAAAAAGGAATAATAAAATGTAAAATTGCCCTGCCTAGCTTATGCTGGGAGCTGGTTGTTAACTACTCCCCCCTTAAGTTTGTCGCCGTCCTCGGTGATTACCAATTCGTCGATGGCCTTCTGCAACTTGAAAGATGTTCGCTTCCGACTCCAGCGTTGTTGCAATAGGATCAAGCAGCACAATGTGAGGCTAACCGCGACTCCTACGGCGAACCAAATCTTCGGAGATCCCCCGGCCGACACGTCGTCCCTAAGCTCCTGCATAAGGCGCAGGTTGTGTTCGTTCATCCGCTGCAGTAGCGGAAGGAGTAGTATATGGTCATGCCCCGTGATATTGAGTAGGGGTGAGGCCGCAATCCCCGGACTCTTATTAACCGATTTGTTGAGGTTTAGGTAGACAGAGTCGTTTATGATCGCTTTCCTCTCGAAGGTGATGAGATGGGCCCCTTTTATGGTGGTAGTGGGCCCGTCGTCAATGGTAACCCTCGTCCGTTCTTCGTTGACGATTATTACCCCGTCATCTACGACTATAAGGGGTTCCAGGTTGCTAGGACGAGTGCGGCAGGCAGCCGCCCCGCCTGCGTGCAATTGACGGGCGCAGGTGTCGTGGGTGGCTCTCTTGAAGAAAGTGGCCAAGTTGGTGGAGGAGCAATCGGAGACCGCAAGGATCCCGTCATCACATTCCGCTACTGTGTTGTCCTCCAGTTGCAGTATGGTATGGTAGTGCGCGACCGGGAAGAGCAGGACCTTCTTACAAATAAGCTTAACCTTAGGATACTGTACTACAATATGAATGACAACGTTAGATTGGAAAATTTTAATTTTAGAAACATCCATGAGACTATGGGGACCTCAGTAATCTGCTCGTCAAAGATAGCCTTTAGGTCGTTATGATTGAATATAGTAGGGCTTATAATGTTAGTTTTAGCGAGGGTAATAGTGAGCATACAATTTTGGATTTCGGAGATTAGCATCCTATTCCTGGTGAGGAGTGATTCGAACAAATGACCTGAATCAACAAGCCCGTCCCTTTTCTCCTTGAGGATCCTATTGACTGTGTCTGTGAGTAAGTTAATGTGTTTTTTTGTTTCTGTGTTAATAACAACCTGTCTATTGTTAGCCTCAATAAGCGATGCCTGATTCGTATTAATTCTACTAAGATCATCCGCGTCGGGCGTACCCGCCACGACCTTAAGGACTGAGCCCAAAAAATCAAGGCTCCTGGCCATCCTGTGGTGTATCTTGAGCTCATCCAAAATATTCTGGGCATGTTCGATGTCAACTTCCAGCAGCTTCCTCATGTGGGATTGTGGGAACAGTTCGAGCATTCTGACCATGGAGTCAATTATGCTAGAAAACTCGGGCAAATTTGTCGAGTGCCTAACCAGGCCATACTGTTCCCATACTAAAACATTCCCGTCAAACACCGGGCTGTGTTTCGCATGCGAGAAGTCGGTGATCCGCGCGCTTGTGATGGACAGCAGTACGATGGATATTATGGCAAGCCTGTGGAAATTATAGCAAGTATTGAGTGTTAAGATAAGGGCGAATGTGGCAGGAAAAATGCCTATCTAATGTTGTCCTTATGGACCACCCACCCCCTAATGAGAACAGATGTTCCCAGATCTGCTTCCACACGCTCTTCCGAATAAAGCGGCGTCAACTTGTTCCCTAATCTCCTGTTGTTACGTAGGTGCACTTTTTCACCAACTTCGAAGACTCGGTTCTGTCTGGAAGGATTAATTCTGTCCAGGTTAGACTGTTGCGCTTTGTCAATTTTGGCTTGAATTGCCAGTTTGATCTCGTCGCTGCTGGCGTGGATGACCTCCACTGGCCTAAATTCTGTGACCGAATGTATCGACCTATTGTATTCTACTGTAGACCGCAATATCAGTTCCACAGTATCCTCGATTTCTTTATCAATTTTGAGGCATCTGGCCATTTCTGCCAGGGTACCGTGAAATCTTTCTACTTGGCCATTGGGGCTACTGTGGGTAATGTCGCTGACGAAGGATTTACAATGCCAAAACTTTGTTGCAGGGAACTCCTGTCTCAAGGCATGTTGAACGCAAGCCAGGGTAGGGAAATCACAGTGAATCGCGTTCACAAGGTTGGCGTTGATAATCTCTTTAACGGATTCAGCAAGCAAGTCTTTGTTATTAAAGTTAATGACGTGGCGAGTTCTATTGCCGAAAACGATGAAGTCTCTCCGAAGCGGTTCGCTTGCCTCTACCAAAATGATTTGGTTTCTGAAGCAGTTTAGGGGTTTGTCAGTGGTTTCTATGGTGTACGAGAGCGAAAGCTCACTATGCACCGTGGCTGCATCGGACCGGGCCTCAGCCTCTAAGTTGTTCAGGGGTTGCCGAGACAGCGCGTCAGCTAGAAGGTTTTGTTTTCCGGGTGTGTAGAACACTTTCCCGTTGTTCTCATCAATTAAGGCTTTCCATCGCTTAATCTTAGCGTTGGTATTTTTGTCGGATACCGCGTATGTAAGAGGCTGGTGGTCTGTGAAGATCCGTACCTCCTTGGTACCGTATAGGTAATTCTGTAGTTTGCCTATTGTCCAGACTATCGCCAACAATTCCCTCTCGTTGGTGGCGTAGTTTAGTTCGCAGTCTTTTAGTGTACGCGAAATCATGGTAATGGGTCTTTTATTTTGAGATAATACCGCACCTATTCCACACGCAGGCGTCGGGGGTTAAGTCAAACGGTAACTTAAAATCGGGGTATGTCAATATGACATCTTCTGATGCCAAGATATTACGAAGGTGGTCGAATGCGTTTCGCTGGGTTTCATAGAACCTGACAGCTACTTTTTTCGACATATTCTTGCTGACCGTTCCGTTTTCCCCTTTGAGAATGGCGGTCAGAGGTCTAGCAATAGCGGCAAAGTTTTTTACAAAACTTCTGTAATAGCTTGCCAGGCCAAGGAAGGACCTGAGGCTAAACAGATTTTTTGGTTCGGGGAACTCTTTTATTGCCCTAACTTTTTCTGGATCTGTTTTGGTTTCTCCTCTAGTGACAATGAATCCTAAAAATTCGACGCTCTCTTTAAAGAACATTGTCTGTTCCCGTGCCACCCTCATGTTGCCATCGAGCAGGCGCTTAAGCACTATGTCAATGTGCTTAACATGTTCCGTTTCACTTTCGGAAAAAATTATAACGTCATCAACGTAGACGTAACATATTTTGCCAATTTCTTCCCGCAGCACATCATCGATGGCTCTTTGGAAAATACTACCTGCGTTTTTTAGGCCGAAAGGTAGTCGGCAAAATTCGTACTTCCCTCCATTAACTGAGAACGAGGTTTTTTCTCGGTCTTTTTCAGCCAGGTATATTTGATGATACCCTGACTTCAAGTCTAGGGTAGTAAAGAATTTGGCTTTTCCCAAGTTCGCTAGAATCATGGGTATACTTGGCATAGGATAGCGATCGGCGACTTTTTGCTCGTTCAGCTTTCTGAAGTCGATTACTAATCGCTTCTTCCTGATGCCATTATCGTCAGTCCCTTTTTCGTCAACCACCCAAGTAGGGCTGTTGTATGGGGATCTGGACGGTCTAATTACCCCATTATTCAGCAGTTCCTTGATTTCTTTGTTAACAAAGTCTGCTGCCCCCATAGGATAGGGGTATAATTTGGAGTAGACGGGTTCGTGGCTCATAGTTCGAATAGTAGCGATGACCGAAGGTAAGTTAGAGGTCGAAAACACCTTAATTCTTTTCAGATTGATTTTTTTGAATTAGGCTTTCGTCGAACTTGGTACTACTATGTCATCGATTTTGGTGAAATTTACGTTTTCACAGTCAAAGAATTTGAGCTTTTCGGTGACGTTTGCGTATTTTATTACGCTGTCGCCTAAGTCCAATGCTACTCCTGCTCGCGTTAGCGAGTTGAAGCCTATTATAGTATCGAACGTGCTCAGTGTATCCAACAGAAAAAATGGGGCGTCTAGCCCAAAAATGCGCATTATGCATTTGTTTTTCACGTCACTGGAGCCGTGAATAGAGCTCACAGTGAAGGGGGTCTCGACCGGCATTACATTTCTTAGCTCCTTTACGGGCTTAACGTAATTTTTTGCCGCTCCCGTGTCGATGAGTATTTTTAGTGTTCTGTTAGCCAACTGTCGTTCGACGAACGGCAGTCGGGAGCGCTCCCTAAAAAATGAAGGAGGTCATTAAGTTCGGCAGTGTCACTGTCTTCCTCAATGTTGGCAACTTTAGCCTCAGCTGTGGCGGAGTAACCTGCCTCCTCCTGTTGGGGTTGGGCTATATTATTAACGCGTTGGCGTCTTTGGCCCGATTGATGCTGAGACGAGTTCTGTCTTTTGTAATTGTTATTACTTTGTGGCTTCCCCCAGCTTGATTCCTGCCTGAATTTGGCCGTCGAAGGGTCTATCTCCATGGGTTGAACTTTATTCAGGTCTACGGTTTCAGGATCCCTGCGCTTCGGCCAGAGGTTGTCCTCATGAGGCTTGCCTTGTCCCTGCTTAGGAATGAAGTGCGAATTTTTATCCTCACCTTTCCATTGCTTTCCCTGACCCTTATTGTTGTGTCTATTGCCCTCATTAAAGGGGACTTGTCTTCTATGGCTTTTGCGTAAGATGCCGCGAACGCACTTCTTTCAATGCTGTTCTCAGCCTCTCGCGCTAGCGCTAGGTCTTTGGGTTGTGCTGGTAGCACGAGTGATTTAAGTGGTCTTTTAAGCCCTGCAATGAATGCATGAAGGGCGTCATCCCTAACCTCCTTATTTAGGATGGTTGCTATGTCCGTATTATGTGACATAACTATCTTGTTGGTGACGAGCGTGAGTTTCCTCTCGATCTCGTCATAGTACGCCATAAGGTCGGCATCTCCTTGCCGAACCATTTCCAAATTCTGACGTAGCACCCTTAGGGACGTTTTGTCCGCGTATGTGCAATCTAGCCTGGCTAGAATTGCATCCAAATTTAATACGGTGTTGTGGGACGTGAGGAGTGACCGAGCGGGACCGCAAAATTTGTTTTTAATAATAACAACGGCGCTTCTTAAACGCTCTTCCTGCGCGGCAAGAGCGGTGCCGACAGCATTTGCGACAATCGCCTGGACCATTTCCGCGTTCATCTCTGGTTGGTCTATGCTTCTTACTACGGGGCAGAATCCTACTTCTTCGCTACCGTCGCTATCAATTTCTTGCTTCACTTCCCTATACTCCCAACTCATTGGCAGCTAAAGGGAGCTGAGTAAGTTAACGGCTGATATACTGGACAAATGCGAGGTATGGAACGATTGGGACACAAGACAACAGATATTGGTCAATCGACTATTAACACAGATACACTGGATTAATTCGGTACAAAATTCAATATAAGCACAGGCACAGTGGATCAACTTGTAAAAAGGGACAAGGAAAAAAGCGAGTGGCAAACTTTGTAAAACAAACTTTGTTATAAAAAATGTATAGCTTTGGCACCAGTGTGCGTTATTTGAGTTATGTATTTTTTTTTATTTTATCATGCACTCGAAAAAATCGAAAATCGAAAATCAAATCAACACCAAGAATATGGAATATTTTGTCATTTAATTATTTGCATTATTTATTCACATAAAACTGCTAGTACAAGTGTACGTAACTTGAGTTACTTGACTTTGTTTTTTTGTCACGCACTCAAAAAAATCAAAAATCAGAAATCGAAAATCGAGTCATTTTTCATATTTTAATAAAATTCTTATTGCTGACCATAGGAAATTGTATTCACTTGAGGCACTGGTAGTTGTGTGTTTTTTTTTTATGTGTAGACCTTTAGTTATCGTTGGCGTTCAGCTACTTACATATTATATTACTTCAGGGGTGGAGTTCGAATATTAATCTATTTAATATTAGCCCCATGTTGGGCGCCAATTATTTATTTTGGGTGCCGGCTGGCTATACGTCCGTGGCGGGGGTGAAGCCGGCTGGCTATACGTCCGTGGCGGGGGGTCGGTAGACCGTGGTTACAGCTGGTAGTCTTAGCCGCAATGGGCGTAGAAGGTGGCCGGCTGGCCCGTGGCATCAACTTGTAGAAATAGGTTGATTAGGATGAGAGGGTAACTGCCCTCTTTCCACCCGCTTGCCTTGAGACTCAGACGGGGTATAAAATTAATAAATCGTTAACGGCGATTGCCGGAGTTTCCTTTAGCGAGCTTTGGCTCTTTATTCATTGGGAATACAAAGGGAACCAAACTTAAGTTGACAATAAGTAAAACGTATGGCCGGATGCTCGTGGCATCTTCGCTGACCAAGCACAAAATTGCTAAAGTCGTACGATCGCTGGCCACCAATAGCACAAAGGCACGGCCCATAGCGGTGCACTTTGCTGGCTCAGCTCTTGGACACAATAAGGGTGGTACAATATTAGGGTGGTCATACGTGAGAAACATAGGTATAATATATAAAGATTATTAAGTGATATATAAAAATGTAAAATGACATATAAAGATAAAAAAATTGAATAATAAAATGTAAAATTGCCCTGCCTAGCTTATGCTGGGAGCTGGTTGTTAACTTGTATTATTTGCCAATCCTACTTTTCCTGGTTCATATGACGCAAAAATAAAAATTTTTGTATGGCTAGATTTTCCTTTTTAAAATTTTGGAAATCTTGTACTTTCCTTTTTTGGTTTTTTCAGATGTGATTATTGCATTATTGATCATTACTCGAGAAGAACGTAACCGATTTTAAAAAGCTACTGTTACTGATAGCTTAATAATTACAATACACATTTAAATTTAAATCATTTGTTTTGCAGCTATATATTTTTGAATTAAGAATATTTGTATTTCTTTTGCGGTATTTTTCATGTTTCATGTTTGTTTTGATTTTAAAGTTCTGGGAAAAATTTAAAAAAATTATTCTGTGTTTCACGAAGTGAAACTAGTATATTGGTTTGGTGCAATGTCCGGCATGCTGTCCGTCCGTCTGACCGTCTGTCCATATGAACGCAATATTTTTCGACGCTATTGAACATAGAGACTTGAAACTTGGCAAATATACTAGATAAAGTGTTAAGATTTTTGTGCCACGCCCACTGGGAGCCTGGCAAATCGATAACATGTCGATACTCCTCAAATCGCAAATCGATTAAAGTTGAATATTTCCCACAGTATTGAAGTTAGAGTCACCAAATTTGATATGTAGATAGCTGGTGATCTCCTCCAAAAAATCCTCCTGATTTCCCGGGCACACCCACTAGAACGCCCCCCAGCGCCCCCGCCTTTAATAATCGGAAATGGCTATATCTCCCACAGTTTTGGAGCTAGAGTCACCAAATTTTGAATATATATTATTGGTAAGGTCCCCCAAACATCACGTAATCAAAAAAAATTTCTGGCCACGCCCCCTTCCACCTCCGTAATCGCTAAAATCGATATATTTACAAGCTCAAAACGGTAACACGTGTATAATTTACACAATTTTAAAGCTAGAGACACCAAACTTGGTATGTAGATTGCTGATGACCTCCCCAAAAGATTGAGACCTTGATATCTCGGCCATGCCCACTGAAACGCCCCTCAGACACCCCGCCTTAGAAAATCGGAAATTGCTATATCTTCCAAAGTTTTAGAGCTAGAGTCACCAAATTTTGAAGGTAGATTAGTGGTAAGCTCCTTTAAATAAGGGTACAAAAATTTTCCGCCCACGTCCACGTTAGATTCACCAATTTTTAAAGGTAGATGGCTGGTCACCCCCTTTAACGATTCGTAAAAAAATTTCCCGGCCACGCCCACTTCCGCCCCGCAAATGGCGAAAAGCGATATCTCCCACAATTTTGGAGCTAGAGTCACCAAATTTTAAACGTAGATGGTTGGTCACCCCTTTTAAAGCTCGGTAAGAAAATTTTCCGACCATGCCCACTCCCACCCACTCCCACCTACTCCTGCCCCCCCCAAATCGGGAAACCTATACGTCCGACATTTTTTGGTGAAAGTTTTGGCAGAAAGTGTTTGTGTGACCTTCTCTTAATGTTGGCCACGCACACCCCCCCCCCCCCCCCCCCCGCCCCAACGAAATATAAAAATGCTATATTTTTTTCAAAATAACAATAATAATTTCCGTGTACTGTTTTTTATTTTAAACTAGACACGTTTTTGTTGACATAGATGATTTTTTTACCAAATCTACGATATTTGGACTTCAATGTCTCAGGAATAAACTATCAATTCAATTCGCAATTCGGTTCAAAATGTTCGTGTGGAGCATACACAGGTAAGGAATATTTCGGATTTTGGATACCTCCCCACATTCACCCTATATGTGTAAAAATGTGAAAAAAACGCAATTCAAATAGTCGAACTTGGGGCTTTGGTATGTACATATATTTCAATGCTCTTGCCAAGCGCTGAGAAATGCATTAAGATCATAATCTTTGCTTAGAAGTTATACACGAATTTAGTCTCCATAGTTGGGGCCAAGCGCAGCACCTGTGCAGCCTGCGTTTACATGTGTGTGTGTGTGTGTGTGTGTGATTCTGTGTATGTTCGTATGAATGCAAGCGGACTGAAATGTATGAAACACACAGTTCAGGGTATACCCCAGTTGGGCGCTCCCGACTGGAGTCTTCTCACTTGCTTTGTGTGAATTGTGCATTTATACTAACGACTTTGTCCGATAGAACGTAAATGATTAATGCCAAACGTAAATTATTAAGAAAACAGAATAAATCTAGGAATAAGTTAGATTCTAATTTTATTCATCCCTGGTACGATATTTTATCGACAAGCAGCAATGTAAGTTGCTTTATCGAAAAAAGAAAAGTATCGTAGAGATGAAGCGAGAGTGAATGGTCGTCGCTAGTGGAAGAAAATGAAACGATTTTGTTAAAATATATTTAAGCGCATACATTAATATTTCAATGAATAAGTAAATAATAAATAAATAGTTTTCGTTAAAAAACACTTTGGAGTATTAAAAGGAGAACATCCCCATCATCACCGTATACCTATAAATTGGGGGCTCGTCCGGTCTTAAGAACAAAAGCGCTCATCAAAGCAACAAAAATCAACGCTAATTGATTCTAAATTGTGTAAAGGACTGAGTAGCTGAGTACGTATACTACATATGCCTTAATAAAAATTGGCACATTGGCTTTTCTGTAAAAATTCCTCATTTTATGGAAATTAGTGGATAAACGTCTAAGTGTATGTGTATATAACGTAGTATGATGAAATTCTGAAGGCGCACAGACGCGTAATAAGAAAACGACGCAACTAGATCGGCATACATACATACATATAGAAGAGAGACCCACACTTACACATATGAGGCGATCGGAAAGAAAAACGAAAAGAACAATAGTAACAGCGGCAGTACAATACGCGGAAAAATAAAAAGGAACGGCGGCAGAGATTTGGCGTGCAATTGTTGGCAGTCGAGATTCAGTGGACATCGGTGTATACCAAAGTAGCATTTTTCCTCGGAGGTGAACTGGCGTAGACATTAGAAGCAAGTCAAGCGGCGCAGTAACCAACGAGATTTGCAGGAAAAAGAGGATGTTAATGGTCGGCAGCTAATAACCTACGCTGACACACAGAAGATAAATCAAAACGCAGTGCCGGACGAAAGTACAGATGATCAATAAAGTGTGAATGGTCGCTCTAATTATATTTAGTAAACTCTTGTAAAAGACAAAAAGTAACTTAATTTATGATGGATCTAAGCACTATATTGTCACAAAATGTCGAGGGATTAAAATAGATGCTAGCAGAAGCTGGACTAAGTGTGCAAGGTAGAAAATCCGAGTTGCAAGAAAGGTAGGTACAGCATATGAACTCATTGAAGATAACAGAAATCTTAGAGTCAACGACTTACAACGATGCAGTTAAAACGGTTACAAGTAGTTCAGGACATTTTACTTTGAGAGACATACAAGAAAGTTCGATTCACAAGATATCAATCATTGGATCGATGAATTTGAGGTTGTGGCAGAAACAGTTAGGTGGAACGAGTTACAAAAATTTGTATATGCAAAACAATTATTGCAGGGAGTAGCTAAATCATTTGTCAAAAGCTTAACTGGTGTACGTGGATGGAGCTAACTTAAAGCCAGATTGGTGTCTAAGTTTGGAAAACAGTTATTCTCAGCAGATGTACAAATTATTTGCAGAATCCGCATAAGCAAAACAAAGAGTCGTTAATCGAATATTTATATAATCTTATCCAAGTAGTGAAACAAATAAATCTATATGATCAAAGCATAATTACTTATTTTATAGACGGAAAACCAGACTTGAGATTCAATTAGGCATGTTTATATTCAGCAACGACATTAAAGGAATTAAAGATACAGATTAAAATATACGAGAAAATTAGATCAGCAGAACATAATAAAGCAAACAACGAAAATAGGATAAAAACTAAAAGGGAAGGACCTCCGGTGAAAAAATGTTTAAGTTCGGATCATTTGGCAGTTGAATGTAAGACGGCTATAATGTGTTACAAATGCCAAGTAGAAGACCATATTGGTAGTGCATGCAAATTTGGGAAACCTGAGGGAACGGAAACAAAGAAGGAAAACGGCAATTTAGGATGCCAAAAATATAGGGTGCACTCAGGAATGTTCAAAATAATACAGTTTCGAGAGCATAATATAAATGTATTGGTCGACACTGGGTTGGATCCTTCACTAATACGAGATGACAGTTTAAGCAGACTCGGAAAGATATACGTAAATCAGCATGATATAAGCCAATTATTTGGAATACGAGATGGATGTATATCAACAACAGGCAGTTGCAAGTTAGATGTAATGGCTGATGATATTTCATTGTCAATTGTTTTTCATGTCGTAAAGCGTAACGATTTAGAGTACGAAGCTATTTTAGGTCGCGATGTACTAGCACTTGTCAATATGAAATTGGATGAAAATGGTTCTAAGCTTGTTCCAAAAGAAAATGACTGTATCGAAGCATGTGTTGAATTTAAGGCAATGTGTCTAAGTGAGATTGAAGTTAATTCTAGGCCTTAAGATAAGGTAGACTTAACACATTTAGGGGACCAAGACAGAAAAATTATAAATAATATGATAAACTGTGACAAACCAAAGAAAACAATAAAGTCGCCTATAGAAATGAAAATTATCTTGATAAAAGATTCTCCAGTATGGCAACATCCGCGAAGAAGTTCATATACAGAGAAATCTATTATAGAAAAGCAGATAACTGAGTGGCTTGACTCAGGCATAATTGTTCCAAGCAGCTCTGAATTCGAAGCTCCAGTTGTATTATTTTCAAAAAAAGATGGAAGTACACGTTTTTGTTGTGATTACAGGCGTTTGAATGAAAATATTATTAGAGATAGATTTCCTAGGGTCCTGATTGACGACGTGATAGATAGACTACTAGGGAGTAAAGTATTCACAACATTGGATTTAAAAAATTGATTTTTCCATGTACCGATTGAGCCTACGTCTAGGAAATATACGTCATTCGTAACACATAATGGACAGTATGAATTTACCCATATATCTTTTGGAATTACGAACTCACCAGCTGTATTTTCTCGTTATACAAACGCAGTTTTGCGGGGTCTAATTCAAAGCGATAATGCAATAACGTACATGGAAGATATAGTTCTCCCAGCGAAAAATATACAGGAAGGTATAGAAAATTTAAAAAGTTTTTTGGAAGTGGCAGGTGCGGCAGGACTACAAAAAAAAGTGGATAAAGTGTGAAATACTGCAGGAAAAGCTAAAGTTTTTGGGAAGCTATATAAAAAATGGAAGCATTACGCCATCAAACGATAAGATACAAGCAGTGCCAAAGTTTCCTATCCGGTAAAACGGTAAAAGAATTACAAACATTCTTAGGGCTTACTTCATACCTTCGACGATTTATTAAGGGATATGCTTTAGTAGTTAAACCACTTACGGAAGAAGGATAAAAAAAATGAATGTAAAAATGAATCTTAAGGATGAGCATATAATTGTTTTTCAACAGTTAAAACAAATGTTAGTTGGACCTCCGATCTTAAAATTATTTAATCCAAAGGCTCTAACAGAAGTCCATACTGACGCTTCAATATACGGGTACGGCGCAGTACTTATGCAGAAGGATTCGGAAGATGTTTTACCCAATAGAATATATGAGTAGGAAGCCAACACCGGCTGAAGAAGGATACTCTTCATATAAGCTTGAGGCTCTAGCTATTGTAAATTTAGTAAAAAAAATGGCGCGTTTACTTGCTGGGATGAAATGAAGCACCCAGACGCATTAAGTTGGGTATATTGCTTGTTGGTGGAAGACACAATGAGGTACCGATTAGTTGAAGCTCAGTCAACAGACGATTGCAGTAAAGCATTAAAAACCATTTTGGAAAAACAAGATTATAAAGTTTTTTTTTGAAGAATGGAGTACTTTTTAAAGTTTTTGGCAAAGAACTATTAGTAATTCCAGCAGCAATGGAAGATGAGATTATAAAGTTAGTTCACGAACAAGGACATTTTGGTTGGAAGAAAAAACTATGGAAACAATTGAGCAAAACTACTATATACCAAACATGCAACCGAAAGTGTTCAAGATTGTTAATGGCTGTGGTGAATGTTTGATAACAGAGGCAAAACAGGGGATAAAGAAGGATATTTAACATCGATCGATAAAGCTATGGAACCATTAGGTACATATCAAATAGATCATGTCGGACCCTTAACAGACACACGAAAATTATATAACCATACTCTAGTAGTGATAGATGGATTCTCGAAATTTGTGTGGTTGTATCCCACAAAAAGCACATGTGCCGAAGAAGTAGTTGATAGATTACGCAAGCAGGCAGCAATTTTTGGCAACCCCGCGTTTACGTCTAACTTGTTGAGTCCATACTGTCAGGAAGAAAATATACAGTTATTACATATTGCTATAGGCGTGCCCAGAGGAATTGGACAAGTTGAACGGATACATAAAATTATTGTGACATTAATTGCGAAACTGAGCCAGTGCAATTCGTCAAAATGATATACTCATGTGAGCAACAAAAGATTACAAATCATACTCCACCAAGAAGCACCAAAACAACACCTTTCAAGATATTGACAGGATTAGACATGAGAGTAAAGGAGAATTTGGAAATAACAGAATACTTAGAAGAATTGATCGAATACGAATTAAATTCCGAAAGAAATGATATAAGAAAGGAAGCACAAAAAAACATAGAAAGGATACAAGAAGAGAATCGTAAGGGTGGCAATAAGTATAGAAAACCAGGAGCTTTTTATCAGATAGGAAAATTAAGCGAACGCAATACGGAACGGGCATGAAGCTAAGAGCCAAGTTTTTTGGACCATATAAAATAGTTGAGAAATTAAACCATGAAATATATAGAGTTTAAAAAATAGGGGAACATGAAGGTCCGAATGAAACTAACACTATTTTTGAATTTTTGAAAAAATGATGGTGTCATTCGAGACGAATGTAAAGTCAGGATGACCGAATGTAGGAATAAGTTAGATTCTATGTTTATTCATCCCTGGTACGATATTTTATCGACCAGCACCAAAATAAGTTGTTTTATCGAAAAAAGAAAAGCATCATAGAGAAGAAGCGAGAGAGAATGGTCGTCGCAGGTGGAAGAAAAAGAAACGATTTTGGTCAAATATATTTATTTATATATAAGCGCATACATTAATATTTCATTGAATAAATAAATAATTTTCGTTAAAAAACACTTTGGAGTATTAAAAGGAGAACATCCCCACCATCGCGTATTTAACGTACATAAATACCACACGGCGCCGGTATACTGTATTGTCAATTAATTTTCCCGCAATCCCTGCCCTAACCTATCGGAGCTCCAACAAAAGTGTAAAGATGGTAATAATTAATATTTTTTGACAGCCATATTTTGGCCTAAATTTTACGAACTAATAATCAAATTTGGCTAAATCCGAATGACGCATTTGGCATAAATAAATACATAAATTAAAAAATAATTTACTTAATTACTAGACGAATACATCAACAGACATATAACATTGTTCATTAGAAGGGGCGGGGCTGTGACGGAAATTTATTTATAGAAATGGATACACAAAAAAGCTGGTATTAGCTTCTGCAGCCACTGGAGTATTGGCAGATCACAGAGGCTTCAGCCGCTACTGGAACGAACTCACTCTGTAAATTTACTGCAGGGTGGAATGATGATGGTTATATATGGTTTTCTTTCCAGAATTGATAACCATGAATGCAATTGAGTCGCGATCGAACTCTTAACGAGAGTAGACGTGCCGACGGACGGGTTAATTCGTAAAATACTACGACGATGACGACCTTGGACCCCCACCATCGAAATTCAAGCCATAAGCTGCGCCAAAACCAAAAAAAAATCAAGACCCCTCCAATCTTCATACCGGATGTTTCAAATATCAGTGCCCTATTAAAAACTATCACCGGAATAATAGGGGAAGATAAGGACTTAACCTATAAAGCCGGCAAGGACAGCAAGGTCCGATTGATGATGCCCGACAAGGACAGCTATACTGTATATACTATATATACTAAGAGGCATCACTACACCTCCAAGGACGAAATCAAGGACGCTATGGCCGAACTAGGGCATAAAGTTCGAGATCTGAACAACGCCATTAGCTGTAAAACCAAATTGCCATTGTCCATATACTTTGTTGACCTTGAACCAGCCTGCAGCAACGAAGAAGCTTTAAAAAATAAACAGACTATGCAGGTGCGTGGTAACCGTCGATGGTTTGAACAGGCTTTGGGCATACCCAAAAATACTGCCATCTGGAGCACAGATGCGTCAAGTGCGGCGGCGGGCATCGCACGACCGAATGCAGCAGTCTCCACGAAGGTGATCACCCTGCCTCGCTCAAAGGATGAACTGCCTACAAGAAGCCAGAAGGAGAAAATGATGGCGAAAGTGTTCAGCCAGATGACGCAGATGCTTGCCATGGTCATAAGCAAGATATGCAAATAAATCTCCACTTTATTTTATGGAATGCGAACGGCCTGTGCAAAGGCAGGCCCAGGTGAACACATCCTCGAAACTAAATTTGTAGACGTCCTCCTAATCTCCGAAACCCATTCTTTCTCAAGATCGTACTTCTCGATTAAAGGGTACAATCTAATTTATGTTAACCATCCTAATGGCCGGCGGAGGAGCGGCGGTGCTAATCAAAAGCGGCATAAGATATATGGAGTTACCACCCTTCCAGGAGGACTTGGTCCAATGCGCACAGGTCAGACTGAATAGCCCGCTAGGAGACCTTCCGATCGCCGCAGCTTACGTGCCTCCCAAACACAACGCAAAGGATGCCGAGCTTGACCTGCTCTTGGAGGCGGAGATTTTAACGCAAAGAACTCTTGGTGGGGCTCCAGGACCAATAATACTAAGGGACACGCGCTCTTCAGACGCACACAGGCCAGAAGTCTCAATTCCCACTCTCCGGGCGAGCCAACATACTGGCCCACAATCTCCAAAGGAGTCGATCCATCAAAAATCGGCTGCAGCATTGAATTGAACCTTGCCTCGGACAACAGTATTGTCACGCTCCTGCAAAATGCGCCCGTTGAGAGAAAAGCTCGCGCAAGAGTTGTTCTCGAAAAAGACGGACTTCGATAAATACAAATAGTGGCTGACAATTAACACCGACCCAACTCCCATAATTGGCTCTTAGGAAGGCCTCACACAGGATATAATCAACGCTGCTGCTTTTGCGGCTCCTCGGCACAGCTCCACCCCCAGGATCCCATCCAGAAATCTGCACTTTTGGTTCCCCGAGATAGCTGCTCTAGTAGCAGAAAAACGGAGACTCGGGACAAAAACAAATATAACAGAGCCTGCAAAGAGCGGAAGGAGCTGCTGCAAAACTTAAGGATAAACGCCCTGGATACCTTCCTCGAAAATCTCAAGCCTGGAGACCCGCAAAACCACACGGAATATCAAATGGCCCATAAAAAGACCAGCTATTGTCCAAGACGCTGATGGCTTCTGGTGCCGCTCTGACTCGGATAGACACGAGGCGTTCGCTTTACATCTTTACAATGCAGGAAGCTGCCGCACTGAACAACAGAAGGCGTCTCGACGGATTAGACGCAGTGGCCCACAAAATGTTTCCTCCAACCTGCCTCCATGCGTCCACCTTGGACACTTTCCAACTCATTGGAAATGTGCGGAAATTATATCAAAGCCTGGTAAGCCTGAAGTTAATTTTGCCTCCTACCGTCCGATTAGCGTGCTGGCAAAACTCTCCAAAATATTTGAAAGCGTATTGCCGGTTCTGGACGAGCCCGCTTTGATCATCCATTACCAATTTGGCTTAGGCGCTCCCATGGAACATCGGAACAATGCCACAGGCTTGTGGAGTGCATTATTATTATTATATTAGATGTGAAACAGGCGTTTGACAGGGTTTGGCATCCTGGCCTGCTTCACAAACTCAAAGCCTGCCTGCCAGCGGCTCATTAGGCCTTCCTCAGGTCCTACATCACCGATAGGAGCTTCGTTGTAAGATCCGGTGCCGTTGTGTCCACATCTAAGGACATCAGAGCAGGCGTGCCTCAAGGCAGCGTCCTCGGACCGCTACTCTACACAGTCAACACAGAGGACATGCCGCACCAGAGCCTCCTGGTCGCCACATATGCGGATGACACTGCCTTTTTAACAACTGGCAACACGCTGCAAGAAGCGTCCTTAATGATGCAGCGTCAACTGGACACTTTGAACACTTGGTTGAAGAGATGGAACATCACAGTTAACCAAGAAAAATCCACCCATGCCACCTTCACGTTGCGCAACTGCAACTGCCGCCCCGTCTTCCTTGACGGCAGTCTTTCCAGACAACACAGCTCCTAAGTATCTGGGCATGACCGTGGACAGCCGACTAACGTGGCGCAAACATCTTCGCAAAAGAAACCATGGTGAAGAGTAGTAGATTGTATTGTATGTTCTGTGACAGGAAGTTGAAGAAAGTGGCCGTTAAATTTTATTGCTTGGGAATAGAAGTATCGTAGGTGCCCGATCATTAAAATTCGGATTAGAGGTGTGACGGCTTATGAGAACAAGTGCGCACAAGTGCACGCATCGATATGTTCGGCTACTTTTTCGGGGGTGGGATAAGGGACGATCATTAAAATTCCAATTTGACGTGTGAGGGCTAATGAGATCACGTGCGCACAACAGCAGGCATCGGCTTGTTCGGCTACTTTTTCGGGGGTGGGATAAGGGTCCGCAGACTTACAAATATTTAATTCACTCTCCCTTTTCTGAAGAGCCCATTTTTCTCTACGGTGTGGAAATCCAAGGGCAATGCACAAAGTTCCGATCGTAAATTTCACGCCTATAGACACCTACTGACAAGGGTGGATGCATGCGGATATTGTATGGATGGAACGGGCTCAGTATTTGTTTTGGTTGTTTTATGACTTTGTATTTTAGGTGCACAGGATCGCGCCCCCGATGCCCTATGCCCTATACCCTTCCGAACCTCTTCGAGCCTATGTTTAATAGTTCACAAGTAAATATGGCAATAAAAATAGCAATCCTAAGTCTATAAAGGCTCCTGCATCAGTAGTCTCTGTACTATCGCATCTTCAAAACCTCAAAACAAAATTTGTTGTGCTTCCAAAATCCACGTGTGATTCAAACAATTTAATTGTGCCTATAATAAAAATCCTTGCGAGTGTATAAATTCATTGTAAATTTTAAACAATTTCTTTGTTTATAATTTTTGTGATTGCAACCAATATCCACGAGAGTGTAAAAATTCTTTGTGTGTAACAACAATAAATAAGCAAGTTAGAACGTTGCAGTCGGACGTAACTGACTACGTAATACTCGCTCACAGTACACGGAAGTTATTTTGGAAAAATATAGAATTTTTATAATTCGTTGGAGCGGTGAGTGTGGGCAATATTTTTTGATTGGATCTTAAGAGAAGGCCGCCCAAACACAGTCTGCCAAATTTGGTGACTCTAGCTCCAAAATTGTGGGAGATATAGCTTTTCGCGATTTGCGAGGGCGGGAGTGGGCGTGGCCAGAACATTTTGTCTGCGATGTTTGGGGGGCCTTTCCACTAATATACATTCGAAATTTTGTGACTCTAGCTCTAAAACTGTGGAAGATATTGCCATTTCCGATTTTTTAGGGCGACGTGCTGGGAGGCGTTTTAGTGGACATGGCCGGAATATCATTTTTTGGAGGAGATCACCAGGAATCTACATACCAAATTTGGTCACCCTAACTTTAATATTGTGGGAAATATTGAACTTTAATCGATTTATGATTTGAGGTGTATCGACATGTTATCGAATTGCCAGCCTCCCAGTGGGCGTGGCACAAAAATCTTAACACTTTGTTTGAAGCAGATAACTACAAGTATATATGCCAAGTTTCAAGTCTATCTTCAATAGCGCCGAAAAATATTGCGTTCATACGGACAGACGGTCAGACGGACAGACGGTCAGACGGACAGACGGACGGACAGCATGACGGACATTGCACAAAACCAATATACTAGTTTCACTTCAGGTCAGTAACTAGGTCATGGTTTACGTTTAAAGACGTGGAGGGTAGCGTATTGCAATTCTCTTGTTCAAATTCCCCAGTCATTAATCAATGCATAGAAGAACTAGAAGAGTGTGCTCTTACAGTCGAGTGGAGTAAACTTCAGGTATTTATTTATGCCAAACAGTTGCTCAGCCAACGGGATATTGTCGTCAGCTTAAGTTCACCGTTGACTTAGTAAACGGCAGCCGAAGAAGAACGAATCGTTAAATGAATATTTGTATGCGGTAATGGAGATAGCAAAACCTATTAATTTAGAAGACGAGAGTTTGATTGAATACTTTGTTAATGGTATTCCAGATTCTAGAGTCCATAAGACTCTATTATATCAATGCATATCCAACAGCAAGAGCGACACCAGCTGATGTGACGCATACAAAATCCAAAATGCGTACATAGCTCCCCACGACAGGAGCTGATATTTAAGATGAGAGCCCTAGAGGAAGACTCGATGGCAAAATGCAAGGCTATGCTCCGTAGAATGAAGCATGTTATGCTCAGACAGAGAAATATAAGTTTGGATATTAAGGACGGCGCGTCTGAGCTTAGCGAACTCCTCGACGTGATAGAAAGCTACAGAAAGAGCTGGACAGCAGCTGAAAAAGGAAAAAAGGAAGAGGTAGCGAAAAAATCCAATAAACCGGACGAAGAAATGAGCGCCACACCAGTTTCAACTCTCCAGAAGAGAATCGCTACCAGCCCCGTGGCACAGGACTCAAACAAAAAGGCAAGGAGTATACAACCGGATGATGGATTCCAAATAGTTACCAAAAAGAGAGTAAGAGCGAAAAAGGTAAAGGAAAAAGATGCTAAAACTCAAAAAAGGACCGAAACGGAACAAATTAAGCGTCAAGACACCAAAGCAAGGACCCGAACTCGCTCCGATGCTGTTTTAGTTAAACCAGCAGAAGGTAAGAGCTACGCGGAAGTACTACGGAGCCTGCGCAAAAACGTGAAACCAGACGAAGCTGAGAGTACGATTCGCTCGGTCAGGAAAACCAAAACCGGGGACATGCTCTTAGAGCTAACCAAAGGTAGTAAGACCCAAAAGCTCTGCGACAGTATCAGAGACATGCTCAAAGAAACGGCGACTGTCAAGGCGCTAGAGCCCTTTGTAAAAATTGAAATTCGAGATTTGGATAGTCTTGGACCGGATCGAAAAAATTTATGTATTCGGTGCGGAGAGAGCGGCCATCAAATGAAAGACTGCACCAAACCACCAAGGTGCTGTCTCTGTGTGCACGAGAACATTAAGGAAACCAACCATTTCCCGGGAGCGAGTAATTGCACAGCAAATGTCAGGAAAACCAAGACATGAAGTTTCTGCAAGCAAACATGCGTAGAGGGTCTACAGCGGACGCCTTGTTGTCTCAAATAGTTGTAGTACAACAAGCTGATGTGGTCATAATCAGCGAGCAGTATAAGAAAAAAGAGGATGGGCTGTGGCTAGAGGACACAACAAAAACTGCAGCAATATGGATGCCACGTGCAAGTAGCGCCCGGCAAAACAACGATGGCCAGGGCAATTGCTATGTCCATGCACAAGTCAAGGACTATCATATACTCAGCTGCTACTTAACACCAAGCGATGATATCAACGAGTTTGAAACCAAACTCAACGACATCGAAGATGCTGCATCGCAAATACAAGGAAAGCTTATTGTAGCAGGCGACTTCAATTCAAGAGCAGAAGAATGGGGCATGCCAACAACAAACTCTAGAGGCCGGAGAATCCTGGACATGGCTGCAAGACTAGGACTCACAGTAGCAAACACGGGGGCAACGACATTCAATCCCTGACATTACATTGGTGTCAGAGAATCTGTCGCACAGAATTGTAGACTGGAAAGTCCTTAATGTCTACACTGGTAGTGACCACGAGTATATCTCGTTCATACTGGAGGAGAATACAACAAACAGAGACCCTAATACCACACGGCAAACTCGCGGATGGAATATCAATCGATTGCACAAAAGAATCTTGATTGATGAAATAGACCGGAGGACAATCAGAACCCAAGAAACCCAAAACGCTGTAGCCATGGTTAACACGGTCATGTCAACCATTAAGAGCGGATGTAATGCAGCAATGCCGAAAATGGGAAACAGACGTAGACAAGGACAGGAAGTATACTGGTGGACAGGGGAAATAAAAACTTTGAGGGAGACATGTATAAGATGCAGACGGCACCTCACTAGAGCAAGGCGCAGGGGATATTTTGCACTGGAAGAGGATCATTACAAAAAGGCCAAGAAGGACCTTAATGTTGCCATTCGTAACAGCAAACGCGAAAAATGGCAAATGCTCTGCAACGACGTCAAAGTTGACCCATGGGGCCTAGGATACAAAATTGTCATGAAGAAGCTCAGGGCGAAAGTTCTTAAAGAAATTGCAGTGTGCCGACCAAAAGTATTACTGGACATGTACAATTCGTGCGTTAGAAACGGAACTTTCCCTGATCCTTGGAAAATACAACGACTGGTCTTGATAAGCAAGGGTAAAGGTGACCCGACGACCCCATCAGCTTATCGGCCACTATGCATGCTTCACACAGCGAGAAAACTGCTAGAAAAGTTAATCAAACCTCGGTTGGAAACCGCGATAGAAAACTCAGGAGGACTCTCCCCGAGACAATATGGGCTTAGACCAGGGAGATCTACAGCTGGAGCAATCAAGGAAGTCGTCCAAGCATCGATTGCAAGTCAACAAGGGAACCATTACTCGCGCCCAACAGTACTCCTGGCTACCTTAGACGTGAATAACGCATTCAACAGCGTCAAATGGGCGGACATCATTGAGTCACTTGAAAATCGATTCCGAATCCCGGGGTACCTTATGCGAATGATACACAGCTATCTCGAAAACCGACAGCTGATATACCAGACCGAAGCAGGTCAAAGATGTATCCAAATAACTGCAGGAGCTGCGCAGGGATCCATTCTAGGACCGATATTCTGGAACATAAGCTACGACGAGATTCTTCGCATGGAAATGCCTGACAACACATTTCTAGTTGGATATGCAGATGACATAGTGGCGGTCATTACAGCACGGAACCTTGAGCACGCGCAACGTAAACTCACCCAGGTGATGATTCGTGCTAAAGATTGGCTAGACTCTCACTGAGGTGGATATGAGAATAAATGGAAGCATAATTAGGACGAAGAATGCTATCAAGTACCTGGGAGTTTGGCTTGATACAAAGCTCCAGAGCGACACAATCACTCAGTAGGCTCATGGCAAATGTGGGTGGACCAATGCAATGCAGACGCAAGCTACTAATGGAAGTAGTTAATGCAATCCTGATGTATGGCTGCGAGATCTGGGCAGACACGCTAAAAGCGAACTGCAGAGTGAAGCCTTTAGCTGCAGTACAAAGAACGACTGCCCTCAGAATAATTAGTGCATACCGTACGGTATCTGGAGCGGCAGCACTCGTCATCGCAGGGGTGTCACCGATTGATCTGGCTGCTAGTGAACGGAAAAAAATGTACGACCTGCGCCAAGAAGGGGAACCAAGACAAACAACAGAACTCTGTAAACAAGAAACACTGGACACGTGGCAACAAAGATGGACAAATAAACGCACTGGAAGATGGACCGCTAGACTCATTCCTCACATACAATCATGGGTAGAGAGGAAACACGGAAACGTGGACTACTACGTCACACAGATGATAACTGGACATGGCTACTTTAGCTCTTTCCTGCACTCAATCGGGAAAAGCGAATATAGAAGCTGCGTGTATGCTGACGCCGAAAATGATAGTGTAGAGCATACTATCTTTCACTGTGAACGATGGTCCCAAAAACGGTGTGAAATAACTATTAAAATTGGAGTTTTAACGCCCGAGAACATCATAAACTAAATGATAAATTGCGAAGAAAACTGGAAGCTTGTGGCGATCTTTGGAGGCAAAATCCTGCGTTTAAAAAAGCAGGATTTGGACGCAAGATAAAGAAACAGACAAAAGAGGCAGCCTGGACGCAGGGTTAACGATGGGAGCGCATAGCGCGTGAGGGGCCCCACTTCGAAGTAATGCGAAAGCAATTCCGAAGTGGAGATAGGTCCATGTGAGGGGGGGTTTTAGTGGGTGGGAGTCCTACATACCTCTCTGCGATGGCAGGTCGAGAGATGCATAATGAATTTCCCCCCCTCAGCCCAAAAAAAACAAAAAACAAAAAAAAAAAATTATTATTATTATTATTATTATTATTATACCAATGCAATGCAGACGCAAGCTACTAATGGAAGTAGTTAATGCAATCCTGATGTATGGCTGCGAGATCTGGGCATACACGCTAAAAGCGAACTGCAGAGTGAAGCCTTTAGCTGCAGTACAAAGAACGACTGCCCTCAGAATAATTAGTGCATACCGTACGGTATCTGGAGCGGCAGCACTCGTCATCGCAGGGGTGACACCGATTGATCTGGCTGCTAGTGAACGGAAAAAAATATACGACCTGTGCCAAGAAGGGGAAGCAAGACAAACAACGGAACTCTGTAAACAAGAAACACTGGACACGTGGCAACAAAGATGGACAAATAAACGCACTGGAAGATGGACCGCTAGACTCATTCCTCACATACAATCATGGGTAGAGAGGAAACACGGAAACGTGGACTACTACGTCACACAGATGATAACTGGACATGGCTACTTTAGCTCTTTCCTGCACTCAATCGGGAAAAGCGAATATAGAAGCTGCGTGTATGCTGACGCCGAAAATGATAGTGTAGAGCATACTATCTTTCACTGTGAACGATGGTCCCAAAAACGGTGTGAAATAACTATTAAAATTGGAGTTTTAACGCCCGAGAACATCATAAACAAAATGATAAACTGCGAAGAAAATTGGAAGCTTGTGGCGACCTTTGTAGGCGAAATCCTGCGTTTAAAAAAGCAGGATTTGGACGCAAGATAAAGAAACAGACAAAAGAGGCAGCCTGGACGCAGGGTTAACGATGAGAGCGCATAGCGCCTGAGGGGCCCCACTTCGAAGTAATGCGAAAGCAATTCCGAAGTGGAGATAGGTCCATGTGAGGGGGGGTTTTAGTGGGTGGGAGTCCTACATACCTCTCTGCGACGGCAGATCGAGAGATGCATAATGCATTTCCCCTCCTCAGCCCACAAAAAAAAAAAAAAAAAAAAAAAAAATTATTATTTATTATTATTATTATTATTATTCTCCCGGGAGCGAGTAATTGCACCGCAAGTGTCAGGAAAACCAAGACATGAAGTTTCTGCAAGCAAACATGCATAGACGGTCTACAGCGGACGCCTTGTTGTCTCCAATAGTTGTAGAACAACAAGCTGACGTGGTCATAATCAGCGAGCAGTATAAGAAAAAAGAGGATGGGCTGTGGCTAGAGGACACATCAAAAACTGCAGCAATATGGATGCCACGTGCAAGTAGCGCCCGGCAAAACAACGATGGCCAGGGCAATTGCTATGTCCATGCACAAGTCAAGGACTATCATATACTCAGCTGCTACTTAACACCAAGCGATGATATCAACGCGTTTGAAACCAAACTCAACGACATCGAAGATGCTGCATCGCAAATACAAGGAAAGCTTATTGTAGCAGGCGACTTCAATTCAAGAGCAGAAGAATGGGGCATGCCAACAACAAACTCTAGAGGCCGCAAAATCCTGGACATGGCTGCAAGACTAGGACTCACAGTAGCAAACACGGGGGCAACGACATTCAGGAGAGACGGATGCGAGGAAACAATCCCTGACATTACTTTGGTGTCAGAGAATCTGTCGCACAGAATTGTAGACTGGAAAGTCCTTAATGTCTACACTGGTAGTGACCACGAGTATATCTTGTTCATACTGGAGGAGAATACAACAAACAGAGACCCTAATACCACGCGGCAAACTCGCGGATGGAATATCAACCGATTGAACAAAAGAATCCTGATTGATGAAATAGAGCGGAGGACAATCAGAACCCAAGAAACCCAAAACGCTGTAGCCATGGTTAACACGGTCATGTCAACCATCAAGAGCGCATGTAATGCAGCAATGCCGAAAATGGGAAACAGACGTAGACAAGGACAGGAAGTATACTGGTGGACAGAGGAAATAAAAACTTTGAGGGAGACATGTATAAGATGCAGACGGCACCTTACTAGAGCAAGGCGCAGGGGATATTTTGCACTGGAAGAGGAGCATTACAGAAAGGCCAAGAAGGACCTTAATGTTGCCATTCGTAACAGCAAACGCGAAAAATGGCAAATGCTCTGCAACGACGTCAATGTTGACCCATGGGGCCTAGGATACAAAATTGTCATGAAGAAGCTCAGGGCGAAAAGCAATCTTCCAGACATAAACCAAGAAGAAATGAACAACATTGTTCATACACTTTTCCCCACACATGCAATCAGGCGCGCATGTATCACGCGAGAGATAAATGTTGACACAGAGGATCTCTTCACAGAAGATGAGCTGGTGAAGGCAGCAAAGAGCTTAAAAAACAGGAAAGCACCTGGCCCTGACAATATCCCGGCTGAAGTTCTTAAAGAAATTGCAGTGTGCCGACCAAAAGTATTACTGGACATGTACAATTCGTGCGTTAGAAACGGAACTTTCCCTGATCCCTTGAAAATACAACGACTGGTCTTGATAAGCACGGGTAAAGGTGACCCGACGACCCCATCAGCTTATCGGCCACTATGCATGCTTAACACAGCGGGAAAACTGCTAGAAAAGTTAATCAAACCTCGGTTGGAAGCCGCGATAGAAAACTCAGGAGGACTCTCCCCGAGACAATATGGGTTTAGACCAGGGAGATCTACAGCTGGAGCAATCAAGGAAGTCGTCCAAGCAGCGATTGCAAGTCAACAAGGGAACCATTACTCGCGCCCAATAGTACTCCTGGCTACCTTAGACGTGAAGAACGCATTCAACAGCGTCAAATGGGCGGACATCATTGAGCCACTTGAACATCGATTCCGAATCCCGGGGTATCTTATGCGAATGATACACGGCTATCTCGAAAACCGACAGCTGATATACCAGACCGAAGCAGGGCAAAGATGTATCCAAATAACTGCAGGAGCTGCGCAGGGATCCATTCTAGGACCAATACTCTAGAACATAAGCTACGACGAGATTCTTCGCATGGAAATGCCTGACGACACATTTCTAGTCGGATATGCAGATGACATAGTGGCGGTCATTACAGCACGGAACCTTGAGCACGCGCAACGTAAACTCACCCAGGTGATGATTCGTGCTAAAGATTGGCTAGACTCTCACGGACTTCAGCTAGCAATGCAGAAAACTGAGTTACTGCTTGTCACCAGACGACAAATACCAACTGAGGTGGATATGAAAATAAATGGAAGCATAATTAGGACGCAGAATGCTATCAAGTACCTGGGAGTTTGGCTTGATACAAAGCTCACCTACAGCAAGCAACTTGAGCAAGCAAAATCCAAAGCAGCCAGAGCGACACAATCACTCAGTAGGCTCATGGCAAATGTGGGTGGACCAATGCTATGCAGACGCAAGCTACTAATGGAAGTAGTTAATGCAATCCTGATGTATGGCTGCGAGATCTGGGCAGACACGCTAAAAGCGAACTGCAGAGTGAAGCCTTTAGCTGCAGTACAAAGAACGACTGCCCTCAGAATAATTAGCGCATACCGTACGGTATCTGGAGCGGCAGCACTCGTCATCGCAGGGGTGACACCGATTGATCTGGCTGCTAGTGAACGGAAAAAAATATACGACCTGCGCCAAGAAGGGGAAGCAAGACAAACAACGGAACTCTGTAAACAAGAAACACTGGACACGTGGCAACAAAGATGGACAAATGAACGCACTGGAAGATGGACCGCTAGACTCATTCCTCACATACAATCATGGGTAGAGAGGAAACACGGAAACGTGGACTACTACGTCACACAGATGATAACTGGACTTGGCTACTTTAGCTCTTTCCTGCACTCAATCGGGAAAAGCGAATATAGAAGCTGCGTGTATGCTGACGCCGAAAATGATAGTGTAGAGCATACTATCTTTCACTGTGAACGATGGTCCCAAAAACGTAGTGAAGTAACTATTAAAATTGGAGTTTTAACGCCCGAGAACATCATAAACAAAATGATAAACTGCGAAGAAAATTGGAAGCTTGTGGCGACCTTTGTAGGCGAAATCCTGCGTTTAAAAAAGCAGAATTTGGACGCAAGATAAAGAAACAGACAAAAGAGGCAGCCTGGACGCAGGGTTAACGATGAGAGCGCATAGCGCGTGAGGGGCCCCACTTCGAAGTAATGCGAAAGCAATTCCGAAGTGGAGATAGGTCCATGTGAGGGGGGGTTTTAGTGGGTGGGAGTCCTACATACCTCTCTGCGACGGCAGATCGAGAGATGCATAATGCATTTCCCCTCCTCAGTCCAAAAAAAAAAAAAAAAAAAAAATATTATTATATTATTATTATTATTATTATTATTATTATTATTATTATTATTATTATTATTATTATTATTATTATTATTATTATTATTATTATGGGGTCGAGAGTAATAACTACATGGTAAAGTGTCTAACAGCCAATATCTTAGATATGGACCAGCACGATCCATGTAGCTATACTCTAAATAGCTCACCGCCTCCTCGTGGCGGCCCCGGTTACTTGTTTCACTGTCATGCGACAGAGTACATGCTAAGGTGAGAAGGCGAAACCGTGTTTAGCCAGTCTCTGAGTGAGCAAATGCTCCCTTATGACGGCAATACTCGATGTCTTTTTCCGGATTGGCAGACAAAAAAGAAGGTCCGACCGCTGGTAGATAAAACATTCTGACACCTGAGTACGCAGATTGAAACCCTGATGAAATGGCTGTTGGGCTAATGTTGGAACTGCCTCCGTCCTATTAAAACGTGGCGAGTCTTTAAGTACGTTCGACATATATCATCGTTAAGTCGGTGGCACAGGTGCAGTTGAGAGGACTCCTGCTTAGTGACCGACCTGGCTCTGAACACAAGTACCCATGAAGTCTTGTGTCAACCCTCGCATGGACCTCACTGCTTGCAAAGGGACCCATGGGGACATTTGGGACAACTGTGCAAATGTATGGAGATAGCGGCTTAAAGTTTGGACCCATATAGCATGAACAACTTAAACCAAAACCAAAAAAAACAAAACGAAGAGAGAGAAGGATGCGAAAATGTATTCCGAAATGCAGTCTGATGGCAAGATCGCCAACCGACGACAACACAAGGAGTGAAAAACAGGGAGCAACGACATATGAGACCCCGAAAGCTGCAGAAATGGATAAAAACGTGCCCTCATCGAGTTTGGCGTATCCAACAGCAAGAGCGACACCAGCTGATGTGACGCATACAAAATCCAAAATGCGTACATAGCTCCCCACGACAGGAGCTGATATTTAAGATGAGAGCCCTAGAGGAAGACTCGATGGCAAAATGCAAGGCTATGCTCCGTAGAATGAAGCATGTTATGCTCAGACAGAGAAATATAAGTTTGGATGTTAAGGACGGCGCGTCTGAGCTTAGCGAACTCCTCGACGTGATAGAAAGCTACAGAAAGAGCTGGACAGCAGCTGAAAAAGGAAAAAAGGAAGAGGTAGCGAAAAAATCCAATAAACCGAACGAAGAAATGAGCGCCACACCAGTTTCGACTCTCCAGAAGAGAATCGCTACCAGCCCCGTGGCACAGGACTCAAACAAAAAGGCAAGGAGTATACAACCGGATGATGGATTCCAAATAGTTACCAAAAAGATAGTAAGAGCGAAAAAGGTAAAGGAAAAAGATGCTAAAGCTCAAAAAAGGACCGAAACGGAACAAATTAAGCGTCAAGACACGAAAGCAAGGACCCGAACTCGCTCCGATGCTGCTTTAGTTAAACCAGCAGAAGGTAAGAGCTACGCGGAAGTACTACGGAGCCAGCGCAAAAACGTGAAACGTGAATGCTCAGAAAACGGCGACTGTCAAGGCGCTACAGCCCTTTGTAAAAATTGAAATTCGAGATCTGGATAGTCTTGGACCGGATCGAAAAAATTTATGTATTCGGTGCGGAGAGAGCGGCCATCAAATGAAAGACTGCACCAAACCACCAAGGTGCTGTCTCTGTGCGCACGAGAACATTAAGGAAACCAACCATTTCCCGGGAGCGACTAATTGCACAGCAAATGTCAGGAAAACCAAGACATGAAGTTTCTGCAAGCAAACATGCGTAGAGGGTCTACAGCGGACGCCTTGTTGTCTCAAATAGTTGTAGAACAACAAGCTGATGTGGTCATAATCAGCGAGCAGTATAAGAAAAACGAGGATGGGCTGTGGCTAGAGGACACAACAAAAACTGCAGCAATATGGATGCCACGTGCAAGTAGCGCCGATGGCCAGGGCAATTGCTATATCCATGCACAAGTCAAGGACTATCATATACTCAGCTGCTACTTAACACCAAGCGATGATATCAACGAGTTTGAAACCAAACTCAACGACATCGAAGATGCTGCATCGCAAATACAAGGAAAGCTTATTGTAGCAGGGGACTTCAATTCAAGAGCAGAAGAATGGGGCATGCCAACAACAAACTCTAGAGGGCGGAGAATCCTGGACATGGCTGCAAGACTAGGACTCACAGTAGCAAACACGGGGGCAACGACATTCAATCCCTGACATTACATTGGTGTCAGAGAATCTGTCGCACAGAATTGTAGACTGGAAAGTCCTTAATGTCTACACTGGTAGTGACCACGAGTATATCTCGTTCATACTGGAGGAGAATACAACAAACAGAGACCCTAATACCACACGGTAAACTCGCGGATGGAATATCAATCGATTGAACAAAAGAATATGAAATGATGAAATAGACCGGAGGACAATCAGAACCCAAGAAACTAAAAGTTCTGTAGCCATGGTTAACACGGTCATGTCAACCATTAAGAGCGGATGTAATGCAGCAATGCCGAAAATGGGAAACAGACGTAGACAAGGACAGGAAGTATACTGGTGGACAGGGGAAATAAAAACTTTGAGGGAGACATGCATAAGATACAGACGGCACCTCACTAGAGCAAGGCGCAGGGGATATTTTGCACTGGAATAGGATCATTGCAGAAAGGCCAAGAAGGACCTTAATGTTGCCATTCGTAACAGCAAACGCGAAAAATGGCAAATGCTCTGCAACGACGTCAAAGTTGACCCATGGGGCCTAGGATACAAAATTGTCATGAAGAAGCTCAGGGCGAAAGTTCTTAAAGAAATTGCAGTGTGCCGACCAAAAGTATTACTGGACATGTACAATTCGTGCGTTAGAAACGGAACTTTTCCTGATCCCTGGAAAATACAACGACTGGTCTTGATAAGCAAGGGTAAAGGTGACCCGACGACCCCATCAGCTTATCGGCCACTATGCATGCTTCACACAGCGGGAAAACTTCTAGAAAAGTTAATCAAACCTCGGTTGGAAACCGCGATAGAAAACTCAGGAGGATTCTCCCCGAGACAATATGGGTTTAGACCAGGGAGATCTACAGCTGGAGCAATCAAGGAAGTCGTCCAAGCATCGATTGCAAGTCAACAAGGGAACCATTACTCGCGCCCAATAGTACTCCTGGCTACCTTAGACGTGAATAACGCATTCAACAGCGTCAAATGGGCGGACATCATTGAGTCACTTGAAAATCGATTCCGAATCCCGGGGTACCTTATGCGAATGATACACAGCTATCTCGAAAACCGACAGCTGATATACCAGACCGAAGCAGGTCAAAGATGTATCCAAATAACTGCAGGAGCTGCGCAGGGATCCATTCTAGGACCAATACTCTGGAACATAAGCTACGACGAAAATCTTCGCATGGAAATGCCTGACGACACATTTCTAGTCGGATATGCAGATGACATAGTGGCGGTCATTACAGCACGGAACCTTGAGCACGCGCAACGTAAACTCACCCAGGTGATGATTCGTGCTAAAGATTGGCTAGACTCTCACTGAGGTGGATATGAGAATAAATGGAAGCATAATTAGGACGAAGAATGCTATCAAGTACCTGGGAGTTTGGGTTGATACAAAGCTCACCTACAACAAGCAACTTGAGCAACCAAAATCCAAAGCAGCCAGAGCAACACAAACACTCAGTAGGCTCATGGCAAATGTGGGTGGACCAATGCAATGTAGACGCAAGCTACTAATGGAAGTAGTTAATGCAATCCTGATGTATGGCTGCGAGATCTGGGCAGACACGTTAAAAGCGAACAGCAGAGTGAAGCCTTTAGCTGCAGTACAAAGAACGACTGCCCTCAGAATAATTAGTACATACCGTACGGTATCTGGAGCGGCAGCACTCGTCATCGCAGGGGTGTCACCGATTGATCTGGCTGCTAGTGAACGGAAAAAAATATACGACCTGCGCCAAGAAGGGGAAGCAAGACAAACAACGGAACTCTGTAAACAAGAAACACTTGACACGTGGCAACAAAGATGGACAAAAAAACGCACTGGAAGATGGACCGCTAGGCTCATTCCTCACATACAATCATGGGTAGAGAGGAAACACGGAAACGTGGACTACTACGTCACACAGATGATCACTGGACATGGCTACTTTAGCTCTTTCCTGCACTCAATCGGGAAAAGCGAATATAGAAGCTGCGTGTATGCTGACGCCGAAAATGATAGTGTAGAGCATACTATCTTTCACTGTGAACGATGGTCCCAAAAACGTAGTGAACTAACTATTAAAATTGGAGTTTTAACGCCCGAGAACATCATAAACTAAATGATAAACTGCGAAGAAAACTGGAAGCTTGTGGCGACCTTTGGAGGCGAAATCCTGCGTTTAAAAAAGCAGGATTTGGACGCAAGATAAAGAAAGAGACAAAAGAGGCAGCCTGGACGCAGGGTTAACGATGAGAGCGCATAGCGCGTGAGGGGCCCCACTTCGAAGTAATGCGAAAGCAATTCCGAAATGGAGATAAGTCCATGTGAGGGGGGGTTTTATTGGGTGGGAGTCGTACATACCTCTCTGCGACGGCAGATCGAGAGATGCATAATGAATTTCCCCCCCTCAGCCCAAAAAAAAAAAAAAAAAAAAAAATATTATTATTATTATAATTATTATTATTATTATTATTATGATTATTATTGTTATTATTGCTATTATTATTATTATTATTATTATTATTATTATTATTATTATTATGGGGTCGAGAGTAATAATTGCATGGCAAAGTGTCTGACAGCCAATATCTTAGATATGGACCAGCACGATCCATGTAGCTATACTCTAAGTAGCTCACCGCCTCCTCGTGGCGGCCCCGGATACTTGTTTCACTGTCATGCGACAGAGTACATGCTAAGGTGAGAAGGCGAAACCGTGTTTAGCCAGTCTCTGAGTGAGCATATGCTCCCTTATGACGGCAATACTCGATGTCTTTTTCCGGTAGATAAAACTTCTGACACCTGAGTACCCAGATTGAAACCCTGATGAAATGGCTGTTGGGCTAATGTTGGAACTGCCTCCGTCCTATTAAAACGTGGCGAGTCTTTAAGTACGTTCGACATATATCATCGTTAACTCGGTGGCACAGGTGCAGTTGAGAGGACTCCTGCTTAGTGGCCGACCTGGCTCTGAACACAAGTACCCATGAAGTCTTGTGTCAACCCTCGCATGGACCTCACTGCTTGCAAAGGGACCCATGGGGACATTTGGGACAACTGTGCAAATGTATGGAGATAGCGGCTTAAAGTTTGGACCCATACAGCATGAACAACTTAAACCACAATCAAAAAAAAACAAAACGAAGAGAGAGAAGAATGCGAAAATGTATTCCAAAAAGCAGTCTGATGGCAAGATCGCCAACCGACGACAACATAAGGAGTGAAAAACAGGGAGCAACGACATATGAGACCCCGAAAGCTGCAGAAACGGATAAAAACGTGCCCTCATCGACTTTGGCATATCCAACAGCAAGAGCGACACCAGCTGATGTGACGCATACACCGGCTGCGGACAAAAATCCAAAATGCGTACATAGCTCCCCACGACAGGAGCTGATATTTAAGATGAGAGCCCTAGAGGAAGACTCGATGGCAAAATGCAAGGATATGCTCCGTAGAATGAAGCATGTTATGCTCAGACAGAGAAATATAAGTTTGGATGTTAAGGACGGCGCGTCTGAGCTTAGCGAACTCCTCGACGTGATAGAAAGCTACAGAAAGAGCTGGACAGCAGCTGAAAAAGGAAAAAAGGAAGAGCTAGCGAAAAAATCCAATAAACCGGACGAAGAAATGAGCGCCACACCAGTTTCGAGTCTCCAGAAGAGAATCACTACCAGCCCCGTGGCACAGGACTCAAACAAAAAGGCAAGGAGTATACAACCGGATGATGGATTCCAAATAGTTACCAAACAAAGAGTAAGAGCGAAAAAGGTAAAGGAAAAAGATGCTAAAGCTCAAAAAAGGACCGAAACGGAACAAATTAAGCGTCAAGACACCAAAGCGAGGACCCCGAGACATGCTCAAAGAAACGGCGACTGTCAAGGCGTTACAGCCCTTTGTAAAAATTGAAATTCGAGATTTGGATAGTCTCACCGAGCAAGCGGAAGTTATAACTGCAATAAGAGAAGTCTTAAATGACGGCGATCGGGATATCCAAGTGCGCATAACAGGCGTTAACAGCTTGGATCAAAGACGAGCCTTTGTCATTCTGTCTTCGGAAGACGCTGCAAAAGTCCTGAAAGAGCAGAGAATCAAAATAGGATGGACTCGCTGCCGAGTTAAACGGTGTATCGACATCAAACGCTGCTTCAAGTGTTTTGGGTTTGGCCACTTCCAAAGAGATTGCACGGGACCGGATCGAAAAAATTTATGTATTCGGTGCGGAGAGAGCGGCCATCAAATGAAAGACTGCACCAAACCACCAAGGTGCTGTCTCTGTGCGCACGAGAACATTAAGGAAACCAACCATTTCCCGGGAGCGAGTAATTGCAACGCAAGTGTCAGGAAAACCAAGACATGAAGTTTCTGCAAGCAAACATGCATAGAGGGTCTACAGCGGACGCCTTGTTGTCTCAAATAGTTGTAGAACAACAAGCTGACGTGGTCATAATCAGCGAGCAGTATAAGAAAAAAGAGGATGGGCTGTGGCTAGAGGACACAACAAAAACTGCAGCAATATGGATGCCACGTGCAAGTAGCGCCCGGCAAAACAACGATGGCCAGGGCAATTGCTATGTCCATGCACAAGTCAAGGACTATCATATACTCAGCTGCTACTTAACACCAAGCGATGATATCAACGCGTTTGAAACCAAACTCAACGACATCGAAGATGCTGCATCGCAAATACAAGGAAAGCTTATTGTAGCAGGCAACTTCAATTCAAGAGCAGAAGAATGGGGCATGCCAACAACAAACTCTAGAGGCCGCAAAATCCTGGACATGTCTGCAAGACTAGGACTCACAGTAGCAAACACGGGGGCAACGACATTCAGGAGAGACGGATGCGAGGAAACAATCCCTGACATTACTTTGGTGTCAGAGAATCTGTCGCACAGAATTGTAGACTGGAAAGTCCTTAATGTCTACACTGGTAGTGACCACGAGTATATCTCGTTCATACTGGAGGAGAATACAACAAACAGAGAACCTAATACCACGCGGCAAACTCGCGGATGGAATATCAACCGATTGAACAAAAGAATCCTGATTGATGAAATAGACCGGAGGACAATCAGAACCCAAGAAACCCAAAACGCTGTAGCCATGGTTAACACGGTCATGTCAACCATTAAGAGCGGATGTAATGCAGCAATGCCAAAAATGGGAAACAGACGTAGACAAGGACAGGAAGTATACTGGTGGACAGGGGAAATAAAAACTTTGAAGGAGACATGTATAAGATGCAGACGGCACCTCACTAGAGCAAGGCGCAGGGGATATTTTGCACTGGAAGAGGATCATTACAGAAAGG
>JAWNPQ010000222.1:0-13769 GCA_035047465.1 Drosophila sordidula | reverse complement strand
GATTTTCCATATCTATGGGTCTAGAGTGATCCAAAAATACCATCCAAATTGCGATTTGACGTCTTGTTTAGAAGTTATGGGCATTTGAAAATTTACATTAAAATTATTAATGGAAGTTGACATTTTCCATATCTATGTGAATCTAGAGTGATCCAAAAATACCATCCAAATTGCGATTTGACGTCTTGTTTAGAAGTTATGGGCATTTGAAAATTTACATTAAAATTATTAATGGAAGTTGACATTTTCCATATCTATGGGCCTAGAGTTATCCAAAAATACAATCCAAATTGCGATTTGACGTCTTGGTTAGAAGTTATGGGCATTTGAAAATTTACATTAAAATTATTAATGGAAGTTGACATTTTCCATATCTATGGGTCTAGAGTGATCCAAAAATACCATCCAAATTGCGATTTGACGTCTTGTTTAGAAGTTATGGGCATTTGAAAAATTTACATTAAAATTTATTAATGGAAGTTGACATTTTCCATATTTATATCATATCTAGAGTGATCCAAAAATACCATCCAAATTGCGATTTGACGTCTTGTTTAGAAGTTATGGGCATTTGAAAATTTACATTAAAATTATTAATGGAAGTTGACATTTTCCATATCTATAGGTCTAGAGTGATCCAAAAATACCATCCAAATTGCGATTTGACGTCTTGTTTAGAAGTTATGGGCATTTGAAAATTTACATCAAAATTATTAATGGAAGTTCACATTTTCCATATCTATATAAAATCTAGAGTGATCCAAAAATACCATCCAAATTGCGATTTGACGTCTTGTTTAGAAGTTATGGGCATTTGAAAATTTACATTAAAATTATTAATGGAAGTTGACATTTTCCATATCTATGTGCCTAGAGAGATCCAAAAATACCATCCAAATTGCGATTTGACGTCTTGTTTAGAAGTTATGGGCATTTGAAAATTTACATTAAAATTATTAATGGAAGTTGACATTTTCCATATCTATGGGTCTAGAGTGATCCAAAAATACCATCCAAATTGCGATTTGACGTCTTGTTTAGAAGTTATGGGCATTTGAAAATTTACATTAAAATTATTAATGGAAGTTGACATTTTCCATATTTATATCATATCTAGAGTGATCCAAAAATACCATCCAAATTGCGATTTGACGTCTTGTTTAGAAGTTATGGGCATTTGAAAATTTACATTAAAATTATTAATGGAAGTTGACATTTTCCATATCTATGGGCCTAGAGTGATCCAAAAATACCATCCAAATTGCGATTTGACGTCTTGTTTAGAAGTTATGGGCATTTGAAAATTTACATTAAAATTATTAATGGAAGTTGACATTTTCCATATCTATCGGTCTAGAGAGATCCAAAAATACTATTTAAATTGCGATTTGACGTCTTTTTTAGAAGTTATGGGCATTTGAAAATTTACATCAAAATTATTAATGGAAGTTGACATTTTCCATATCTATGTGCTTAGAGAGATCCAAAAATACCATCCAAATTGCGATTTGACGTCTTGTTTAGAAGTTATGGGCATTTGAAAATTTATATGAAAATTATTAATGGAAGTTCACATTTTCCATATCTATGTGCTTAGAGAGATCAAAAAATACCATCCAAATTGCGATTTAACGTCTGGTTTAGAAGTTATGGGCATTTAAAAATTTACATTAAAATTATTAATGGAAGTTGACATTTTCCAAATCTATGGGTCTAGAGTGATCCAAAAATACCATCCAAATTGCGATTTGACGTCTTGTTTAGAAGTTATGGGCATTTGAAAATTTACATTAAAATTATTAATGGAAGTTGACATTTTCCATATCTATATCAAATCTAGAGTGATCCAAAAATACCATCCAAATTGCGATTTGACGTCTTGTTTAGAAGTTATGGGCATTTGAAAATTTACATTAAAATTATTAATGGAAGTTGACATTTTCCATATCTATGGGCCTAGAGTGATCCAAAAATACCATCCAAATTGCGATTTGACGTCTTGTTTAGAAGTTATGGGCATTTGAAAATTTACATTAAAATTATTAATGGAAGTTGACATTTTCCAAATCTATAGGTCTAGAGTGATCCATCAAAATACCATCCAAATTGCGATTTGACGTCTTGTTTAGAAGTTATGCGCATTTGAAAATTTACATTAATATTATTAATGGAAGTTGACATTTTCCATATCTATGTGCCTCCAAAAATACCATCCAAATTGCGATTTGACGTCTTGTTTAGAAGTTATGGGCATTTGAAAATTTATATGAAAATTATTAATGGAAGTTCACATTTTCCATATCTATGTGCTTAGAGAGATCAAAAAATACCATCCAAATTGCGATTTGACGTCTTGTTTAGAAGTTATGGGCATTTGAAAATTTACATTAAAATTATTAATGGAAGTTGACATTTTCCATATCTATGGATCTAGAGTGATCCAAAAATACCATCCAAATTGCGATTTGACGTCTTGTTTAGAAGTTATGGGCATTTGAAAATTTACATCAAAATTATTAATGGAAGTTGACATTTTCCATATCTATGTGCCTAGAGTGATCCAAAAATACCATCCAAATTGCGATTTGACGTCTTGTTTAGAAGTTATGGGCATTTGAAAATTTACATGAAAATTATTAATGGAAGTTGACATTTTCCATATCTATGTGCCTAGAGTGATCCAAAAATACCATCCAAATTGCGATTTAACGTCTTGTTTAGAAGTTATGGGCATTTGAAAATTTACATTAAAATTATTAATGGAAGTTGACATTTTCCAAATCTATGGGTCTAGAGTGATCCAAAAATACCATCCAAATTGCGATTTGACGTCTTGTTTAGAAGTTATGGGCATTTGAAAATTTACATCAAAATTATTAATGGAAGTTGACATTTTCCAAATCTATGGGATCTAGAGTGATCCAAAAATACCATCCAAATTGCGATTTGACGTCTTGTTTAGAAGTTATGGGCATTTGAAAATTTATATTAAAATTATTAATGGAAGTTGACATTTTCCATATCTATGGGCCTAGAGTGATCCAAAAATACCATCCAAATTGCGATTTAACGTCTGGTTTAGAAGTTATGGGCATTTGAAAAAATTTGCATTAAATTTATTGATGGAAGTTGACATTTTCCAAATCTATGGGTCTAGAGTGATCCAAAAATACCATCCAAATTGCGATTTGACGTCTTGTTTAGAAGTTATGGGCATTTGAAAATTTACATTAAAATTATTAATGGAAGTTGACATTTTCCATATCTATGGGTCTAGAGTGATCCAAAAATACCATCCAAATTGCGATTTGACGTCTTGTTTAGAAGTTATGGGCATTTGAAAATTTACATTAAAATTATTAATGGAAGTTGACATTTTCCAAATCTATGGGTCTAGAGTGATCCAAAAATACCATCCAAATTGCGATTTGACGTCTTGTTTAGAAGTTATGGGCATTTGAAAATTTATATGAAAATTATTAATGGAAGTTGACATTTTCCATATCTATGGGTCTAGAGAGATCCAAAAATACCATCCAAATTGCGATTTGACGTCTTGTTTAGAAGTTATGGGCATTTGAAAAAATTTACATTAAAATTATTAATGGAAGTTGACATTTTCCATATCTATGGGCCTAGAGTGATCCAAAAATACCATCCAAATTGCGATTTGACGTCTTGTTTAGAAGTTATGGGCATTTGAAAATTTACATTAAAATTATTAATGGAAGTTGACATTTTCCATATCTATAGGTCTAGAGTGATCCAAAAATACCATCCAAATTGCGATTTGACGTCTTGTTTAGAAGTTATGGGCATTTGAAAATTTACATCAAAATTATTAATGGAAGTTGACATTTTCCATATCTATGTGCTTAGAGAGATCCAAAAATACCATCCAAATTGCGATTGGACGTATAGTTTAGAAGTTATGGGCATTTGAAAATTTATATGAAAATTATTAATGGAAGTTCACATTTTCCATATCTATGTGCTTAGAGAGATCAAAAAATACCATCCAAATTGCGATTTAACGTCTTGTTTAGAAGTTATGGGCATTTGAAAATTTACATTAAAATTATTAATGGAAGTTGACATTTTCCAAATCTATGGGTCTAGAGTGATCCAAAAATACCATCCAAATTGCGATTTGACGTCTTGTTTAGAAGTTATGGGCATTTGAAAATTTACATTAAAATTATTAATGGAAGTTGACATTTTCCATATCTATGTGATTCCAAAAACACCATCCAAATTGCGATTTGACGTCTTGTTTAGAAGTTATGGGCATTTGAAAATTTACATTAAAATTATTAATGGAAGTTGACATTTTCCATATCTATGGGCCTAGAGTGATCCAAAAATACCATCCAAATTGCGATTTGACGTCTTGTTTAGAAGTTATGGGCATTTGAAAATTTACATTAAAATTATTAATGGAAGTTGACATTTTCCATATCTATGGGTCTAGAGTGATCCAAAAATACCATCCAAATTGCGATTTGACGTCTTGTTTAGAAGTTATGGGCATTTGAAAATTTACATCAAAATTATTAATGGAAGTTGACATTTTCCATATTTATATCATATCTAGAGTGATCCAAAAATACCATCCAAATTGCGATTTGACGTCTTGTTTAGAAGTTATGGGCATTTGAAAATTTACATTAAAATTATTAATGGAAGTTGACATTTTCCATATCTATAGGTCTAGAGTGATCCAAAAATACCATCCAAATTGCGATTTGACGTCTTGTTTAGAAGTTATGGGCATTTGAAAATTTACATCAAAATTATTAATGGAAGTTGACATTTTCCATATCTATGTGCTTAGAGAGATCCAAAAATACCATCCAAATTGCGATTTGACGTCTTGTTTAGAAGTTATGGGCATTTAAAAATTTACATTAATATTATTAATGGAAGTTGACATTTTTCATATGTATGTGCCTCCAAAAACACCATCCAAATTGCGATTTGACGTCTTGTTTAGAAGTTATGGGCATTTGAAAATTTACATTAAAATTATTAATGGAAGTTGACATTTTCCATATCTATCGGTCTAGAGAGATCCAAAAATACCATCCAAATTGCGATTTGACGTCTTGTTTAGAAGTTATGGGCATTTGAAAATTTACATCAAAATTATTAATGGAAGTTCACATTTTCCATATCTATATCAAATCTAGAGTGATCCAAAAATACCATCCAAATTGCGATTTGACGTCTTGTTTAGAAGTTATGGGCATTTGAAAATTTACATTAAAATTATTAATGGAAGTTGACATTTTCCATATCTATGGGCCTAGAGTGATCCAAAAATACCATCCAAATTGCGATTTGACGTCTTGTTTAGAAGTTATGGGCATTTGAAAATTTACATTAAAATTATTAATGGAAGTTGACATTTTCCATATCTATCGGTCTAGAGAGATCCAAAAATACCATCCAAATTGCGATTTGACGTCTTGTTTAGAAGTTATGGGCATTTGAAAATTTACATCAAAATTATTAATGGAAGTTCACATTTTTCATATCTATGTGCCTAGAGTGATCCAAAAATACCATCCAAATTGCGATTTGACGTCTTGTTTAGAAGTTATGGGCATTTGAAAATTTACATTAAAATTATTAATGGAAGTTGACATTTTCCATATCTATGTGCTTGGAGAGATCAAAAAATACCATCCAAATTGCGATTTAACGTCTGGTTTAGAAGTTATGGGCATTTGAAAAATTTACATTAAAATTATTAATGGAAGTTGACATTTTCCAAATCTATGGGTCTAGAGTGATCCAAAAATACCATCCAAATTGCGATTTGACGTCTTGTTTAGAAGTTATGGGCATTTGAAAATTTACATTAAAATTATTAATGGAAGTTGACATTTTCCATATCTATATCAAATCTAGAGTGATCCAAAAATACCATCCAAATTGCGATTTGACGTCTTGTTTAGAAGTTATGGGCATTTGAAAATTTATATTAAAATTATTAATGGAAGTTGACATTTTCCATATCTATGGGCCTAGAGTGATCCAAAAATACCATCCAAATTGCGATTTGACGTCTTGTTTAGAAGTTATGGGCATTTGAAAATTTACATTAAAATTATTAATGGAAGTTGACATTTTCCATATCTATAGGTCTAGAGTGATCCAAAAATACCATCCAAATTGCGATTTGACGTCTTGTTTAGAAGTTATGGGCATTTGAAAATTTACATTAAAATTATTAATGGAAGTTGACATTTTCCATATCTATGTGCCTCCAAAAATACCATCCAAATTGCGATTTGACGTCTTGTTTAGAAGTTATGGGCATTTGAAAATTTACATGAAAATTATTAATGGAAGTTGACATTTTCCATATCTATGTGTCTAGAGTGATCCAAAAATACCATCCAAATTGCGATTTGACGTCTTGTTTAGAAGTTATGGGCATTTGAAAATTTACATTAAAATTATTAATGGAAGTTGACATTTTCCATATCTATGGATCTAGAGTGATCCAAAAATACCATCCAAATTGCGATTTGACGTCTTGTTTAGAAGTTATGGGCATTTGAAAATTTACATCAAAATTATTAATGGAAGTTGACATTTTCCATATCTATGTGCCTAGAGTGATCCAAAAATACCATCCAAATTGCGATTTGACGTCTTGTTTAGAAGTTATGGGCATTTGAAAATTTACATGAAAATTATTAATGGAAGTTGACATTTTCCATATCTATGTGCCTAGAGAGATCCAAAAATACCATCCAAATTGCGATTTAACGTCTTGTTTAGAAGTTATGGGCATTTGAAAATTTACATTAAAATTATTAATGGAAGTTGACATTTTCCAAATCTATGGGTCTAGAGTGATCCAAAAATACCATCCAAATTGCGATTTGACGTCTTGTTTAGAAGTTATGGGCATTTGAAAATTTATATGAAAATTATTAATGGAAGTTGAGATTTTCCATATCTATGGGTCTAGAGTGATCCAAAAATACCATCCAAATTGCGATTTGACGTCTTGTTTAGAAGTTATGGGCATTTGAAAATTTACATTAAAATTTTTAATGGAAGTTGACATTTTCCATATCTATGGGCCTAGAGTGATCCAAAAATACCATCCAAATTGCGATTTGACGTCTTGTTTAGAAGTTATGGGCATTTGAAAATTTACATTAAAATTATTAATGGAAGTTGACATTTTCCATATCTATGGGTCTAGAGTGATCCAAAAATACCATCCAAATTGCGATTTGACGTCTTGTTTAGAAGTTATGGGCATTTGAAAATTTACATCAAAATTATTAATGGAAGTTGACATTTTCCATATCTATGGGTCTAGAGTGATCCAAAAATACCATCCAAATTGCGATTTGACGTCTTGTTTAGAAGTTATGGGCATTTGAAAATTTACATTAAAATTATTAATGGAAGTTGACATTTTCCATATCTATGGGTCTAGAGTGATCCAAAAATACCATCCAAATTGCGATTTGACGTCTTGTTTAGAAGTTATGGGCATTTGAAAATTTACATCAAAATTATTAATGGAAGTTGACATTTTCCATATCTATGTGCTTAGAGTGATCCAAAAATACCATCCAAATTGCGATTTGACGTCTTGTTTAGAAGTTATGGGCATTTGAAAATTTACATTAAAATTATTAATGGAAGTTGACATTTTCCATATCTATGGGTCTAGAGAGATCCAAAAATACCATCCAAATTGCGATTTGACGTCTTGTTTAGAAGTTATGGGCATTTGAAAATTTACATCAAAATTATTAATGGAAGTTGACATTTTCCATATCTATGTGCCTAGAGTGATCCAAAAATACCATCCAAATTGCGATTTGACGTCTTGTTTAGAAGTTATGGGCATTTGAAAATTTACATTAAAATTATTAATGGAAGTTGACATTTTCCATATCTATGTGCCTAGAGTGATCCAAAAATACCATCCAAATTGCGATTAGACGTCTTGTTTAGAAGTTATGGGCATTTGAAAATTTACATGAAAATTATTAATGGAAGTTGACATTTTCCATATCTATGTGCACTAGAGTGATCCAAAAATACCATCCAAATTGCGATTTAACGTCTTGTTTAGAAGTTATGGGCATTTGAAAATTTACATTAAAATTATTAATGGAAGTTGACATTTTCCATATCTATGGGTCTAGAGTGATCCAAAAATACCATCCAAATTGCGATTTGACGTCTTGTTTAGAAGTTATGGGCATTTGAAAATTTACATTAAAATTATTAATGGAAGTTGACATTTTCCATATCTATGGGTCTAGAGTGATCCAAAAATACCATCCAAATTGCGATTTGACGTCTTGTTTAGAAGCTATGGGCATTTGAAAATTTACATCAAAATTATTAATGGAAGTTGACATTTTCCAAATCTATAGGTCTAGAGTGATCCAAAAATACCATCCAAATTGCGATTCGACGTCTAGTTTAGAAGTTATGGGCATTTGAAAATTTACATGAAAATTATTAATGGAAGTTGACATTTTCCATATCTATGGGCCTAGAGTGATCCAAAAATACCATCCAAATTGCGATTTGACGTCTTGTTTAGAAGTTATGGGCATTTGAAAATTTACATTAAAATTATTAATGGAAGTTGACATTTTTCATATCTATGGGTCTAGAGTGATCCAAAAATACCATCCAAATTGCGATTTGACGTCTTGTTTAGAAGTTATGGGCATTTGAAAATGTACATTAAAATTATTAATGGAAGTTGACATTTTTCATATCTATGGGTCTAGAGTGATCCAAAAATACCATCCAAATTGCGATTTGACGTCTTGTTTAGAAGTTATGGGCATTTGAAAATTTACATTAAAATTATTAATGGAAGTTGACATTTTCCAAATCTATGGGTCTAGAGTGATCCAAAAATACCATCCAAATTGCGATTTGACGTCTTGTTTAGAAGTTATGGGCATTTGAAAATTTACATGAAAATTATTAATGGAAGTTGACATTTTCCATATCTATGGGTCTAGAGTGATCCAAAAATACCATCCAAATTGCGATTTGACGTCTTGTTTAGAAGTTATGGGCATTTGAAAAATTTACATCAAAATTATTAATGGAAGTTGACATTTTCCAAATCTATGGGTCTAGAGTGATCCAAAAATACCATCCAAATTGCGATTCGACGTCTTGTTTAGAAGTTATGGGCATTTGAAAATTTATATGAAAATTATTAATGGAAGTTGACATTTTCCATATCTATGGGCCTAGAGTGATCCAAAAATACCATCCAAATTGCGATTTGACGTCTTGTTTAGAAGTTATGGGCATTTGAAAATTTACATTAAAATTATTAATGGAAGTTGACATTTTCCAAATCTATAGGTCTAGAGTGATCCAAAAATACCATCCAAATTGCGATTTGACGTCTTGTTTAGAAGTTATGGGCATTTGAAAATTTACATTAAAATTATTAATGGAAGTTGACATTTTCCATATCTATGGGCCTAGAGTGATCCAAAAATACCATCCAAATTGCGATTTGACGTCTTGTTTAGAAGTTATGGGCATTTGAAAATTTACATCAAAATTATTAATGGAAGTTGACATTTTCCATATCTATGTGATCTAGAGTGATCCAAAAATACCATCCAAATTGCGATTTGACGTCTTGTTTAGAAGTTATGGGCATTTAAAAATTTACATTAATATTATTAATGGAAGTTGACATTTTCCATATCTATGTGCTTGGAGAGATCAAAAAATACCATCCAAATTGCGATTTAACGTCTGGTTTAGAAGTTATGGGCATTTGAAAAATTTACATTAAAATTATTAATGGAAGTTGACATTTTCCAAATCTATGGGTCTAGAGTGATCCAAAAATACCATCCAAATTGCGATTTGACGTCTTGTTTAGAAGTTATGGGCATTTGAAAATTTACATTAAAATTATTAATGGAAGTTGACATTTTCCAAATCTATGGGTCTAGAGTGATCCAAAAATACCATCCAAATTGCGATTTGACGTCTTGTTTAGAAGTTATGGGCATTTGAAAATTTACATCAAAATTATTAATGGAAGTTGACATTTTCCATATCTATATCTCTAGAGTGATCCAAAAATACCATCCAAATTGCGATTTGACGTCTTGTTTAGAAGTTATGGGCATTTGAAAATTTACATTAAAATTATTAATGGAAGTTGACATTTTCCATATCTATGGGCCTAGAGTGATCCAAAAATACCATCCAAATTGCGATTTGACGTCTTGTTTAGAAGTTATGGGCATTTGAAAATTTACATTAAAATTATTAATGGAAGTTGACATTTTCCAAATCTATAGGTCTAGAGTGATCCAAAAATACCATCCAAATTGCGATTTGACGTCTTGTTTAGAAGTTATGGGCATTTGAAAATTTACATCAAAATTATTAATGGAAGTTGACATTTTCCATATCTATGTGCCTAGAGAGATCAAAAAATACCATCCAAATTGCGATTTGACGTCTTGTTTAGAAGTTATGGGCATTTGAAAATTTATATGAAAATTATTAATGGAAGTTCACATTTTCCATATCTATGTGCTTAGAGTGATCCAAAAATACCATCCAAATTGCGATTTAACGTCTTGTTTAGAAGTTATGGGCATTTGAAAATTTACATTAAAATTATTAATGGAAGTTGACATTTTCCAAATCTATGGGTCTAGAGTGATCCAAAAATACCATCCAAATTGCGATTTGACGTCTTGTTTAGAAGTTATGGGCATTTGAAAATTTACATTAAAATTATTAATGGAAGTTGACATTTTTCATATCTATGGGTCTAGAGTGATCCAAAAATACCATCCAAATTGCGATTTGACGTCTTGTTTAGAAGTTATGGGCATTTGAAAATTTACATCAAAATTATTAATGGAAGTTGACATTTTCCATATCTATGTCAATCTAGAGTGATCCAAACATACCATCCAAATTGCGATTTGACGTCTTGTTTAGAAGTTATGGGCATTTGAAAATTTACATTAAAATTATTAATGGAAGTTGACATTTTCCATATCTATGGGCCTAGAGTGATCCAAAAATACCATCCAAATTGCGATTTGACGTCTTGTTTAGAAGTTATGGCATTTAAATTTTAAATTATGGCATTTGAAAATTTACATTAAAATTATTAATGGAAGTTGACATTTTCCAAATCTATGGGTCTAGAGTGATCCAAAAATACCATCCAAATTGCGATTTCGACGTCTTGTTTAGAAGTTATGGGCATTTGAAAATTTACATCAAAATTATTAATGGAAGTTGACATTTTCCATATCTATATTAAATCTAGAGTGATCCAAAAATACCATCCAAATTGCGATTTAACGTCTTGTTTAGAAGTTATGGGCATTTGAAAATTTACATTAAAATTATTAATGGAAGTTGACATTTTCCATATCTATGGGTCTAGAGTGATCCAAAAATACCATCCAAATTGCGATTTGACGTCTTGTTTAGAAGTTATGGGCATTTGAAAATTTACATCAAAATTATTAATGGAAGTTCACATTTTCCATATCTATGGGATCTAGAGTGATCCAAAAATACCATCCAAATTGCGATTTGACGTCTTGTTTAGAAGTTAGGGGCATTTGAAAAAATTTACATTAAAATTTTTAATGGAAGTTGACATTTTCCATATCTATGGGTCTAGAGTGATCCAAAAATACCATCCAAATTGCGATTTGACGTCTTGTTTAGAAGTTATGGGCATTTGAAAAAATTTGCATCAAATTTATTGATGGAAGTTGACATTTTCCAAATCTATGGGTCTAGAGTGATCCAAAAATACCATCCAAATAGCGATTTGACGTCTTGTTTAGAAGTTATGGGCATTTGAAAATTTACATGAAAATTATTAATGGAAGTTGACATTTTCCATATCTATGTGCCTAGAGTGATCCAAAAATACCATCCAAATTGCGATTTGACGTCTTGTTTAGAAGTTATGGGCATTTGAAAAAATTTACATTAAAATTATTAATGGAAGTTGACATTTTCCAAATCTATGGGTCTAGAGTGATCCAAAAATACCATCCAAATTGCGATTTGACGTCTTGTTTAGAAGTTATGGGCATTTGAAAATTTACATTAAAATTATTAATGGAAGTTGACATTTTCCAAATCTATGGGTCTAGAGTGATCCAAAAATACCATCCAAATTGCGATTTGACGTCTTGTTTAGAAGTTATGGGCATTTGAAAATTTACATGAAAATTATTAATGGAAGTTGACATTTTCCATATCTATGGGTCTAGAGTGATCCAAAAATACCATCCAAATTGCGATTTGACGTCTTGTTTAGAAGTTATGGGCATTTGAAAATTTACATTAAAATTATTAATGGAAGTTGACATTTTCCATATCTATGGGCCTAGAGTGATCCAAAAATACCATCCAAATTGCGATTTGACGTCTTGTTTAGAAGTTATGGGCATTTGAAAATTTACATTAAAATTATTAATGGAAGTTGACATTTTCCATATCTATGGGTCTAGAGTGATCCAAAAATACCATCCAAATTGCGATTTGACGTCTTGTTTAGAAGTTATGGGCATTTGAAAATTTACATGAAAATTATTAATGGAAGTTGACATTTTCCATATCTATGGGTCTAGAGTGATCCAAAAATACCATCCAAATTGCGATTTGACGTCTTGTTTAGAAGTTATGGGCATTTGAAAATTTACATTAAAATTATTAATGGAAGTTGACATTTTCCATATCTATGGGTCTAGAGTGATCCAAAAATACCATCCAAATTGCGATTTGACGTCTTGTTTAGAAGTTATGGGCATTTGAAAATTTACATTAAAATTATTAATGGAAGTTGACATTTTCCAAATCTATGGGCCTAGAGTTATCCAAAAATACCATCCAAATTGCGATTTGACGTCTTGTTTAGAAGTTATGGGCATTTGAAAATTTACATTAAAATTATTAATGGAAGTTGACATTTTCCATATCTATGGGTCTAGAGTGATCCAAAAATACCATCCAAATTGCGATTTGACGTCTTGTTTAGAAGTTATGGGCATTTGAAAATTTACATTAAAATTATTAATGGAAGTTGACATTTTCCATATCTATGGGCCTAGAGTGATCCAAAAATACCATCCAAATTGCGATTTGACGTCTTGTTTAGAAGTTATGGGCATTTGAAAATTTACATTAAAATTATTAATGGAAGTTGACATTTTCCAAATCTATGGGTCTAGAGTGATCCAAAAATACCATCCAAATTGCGATTTGACGTCTTGTTTAGAAGTTATGGGCATTTGAAAATTTACATCAAAATTATTAATGGAAGTTGACATTTTCCATATCTATTGGTCTAGAGTGATCCAAAAATACCATCCAAATTGCGATTTAACGTCTTGTTTAGAAGTTATGGGCATTTGAAAATTTACATTAAAATTATTAATGGAAGTTGAGATTCTCCATATCTATCGGTCTAGAGAGATCCAAAAATACTATTCAAATTGCGATTTGACGTCTTTTTTAGAAGTTATGGGCATTTAAAAATTTACATTAATATTATTAATGGAAGTTGACATTTTCCATATCTATGTGCCTCCAAAAACACCATCCAAATTGCGATTTGACGTCTTGTTTAGAAGTTATGGGCATTTGAAAATTTACATTAAAATTATTAATGGAAGTTGACATTTTCCATATCTATATGCCTAGAGTGATCCAAAAATACCATCCAAATTGCGATAAGA
>JAWNPQ010000220.1:0-33946 GCA_035047465.1 Drosophila sordidula | reverse complement strand
CAATGTGAAGTTCACATCGCAGTACATTTATCGATATGCCGGACAGCCATCGGTTAACTCAGGGATGAGTTTAACCCTCGATAAATGCACCAACTGCTTAACAACATTATTTATATTTTCGATTTCGTATTTCTGACTTGTGCGGGAAACTTTGAAAACGGACAGACACTATGAAAAATCTTTAGGTAAAAAGCTGTTGTCGTTTACGTGGATGATGCCCCTCCCCACCTTGAGTTGGCCATTTGAGGTCCGGCCAACTCCCAAATTTTTTTATGCATCCGCCTTAAATCATGCTTGTCTCACCCAACAGAGAAAAACTTACACCATCATTTTTTATACAAAAATGTTCAAAATGTAATATTTATTGACCTATTAATTCACATCTTATACGGAACTGGGACTATTACTAAGATAAATGTGCATAATTTACTCCCCCAGGACGCGGCGAATTGCGATTACACAAACAACAGGACAATCACGTTGAGTCAACCTACTGCGACACTTGAGTATCTGCCGAAAACAGCAAGCTTACTAACGGGTCCAAAAAGAATAATTAAATAACTTCGCTTGCGCGGGGCCAATGGAACATTCAACATTCTTAAGACTAATTAATAATTAACTTGAAATTAAATATATTTTTTTTTTATATTTAATTAAAAAAATACATTAATATATATATATATATATATGTAGGTATATATGTTTTTTTTTGGTTAATTCAAATGCTTGGGTGCAATTAGAAAATTATAGGTTTTTAATTTATATATAAAATGAGTGGGTGTTTTGAATTATTTTTAGCTAAATGCATGATTTTAATGTAAATGAATGTATGTATGTGAGTGAGTTGACTTGACATTTAATTAATTGTTAATGAGTTACGGGTGCAGCGGGGCTTAATTTTATGAAGTTATGTTTTTATACTCGTTCACGAAGTGAAACTAGTATATTGGTTTTGTGCAATGTCCGTCATGCTGTCCGTCCGTCTGACAGTCTATCCGTCTGTCCGTATGAAGGCAATATTTTTCGATGCTATTAAAGATAGAGACTTGAAACTTGGCATATATACTTGTGGTTATCTGCTTCAGACAATGTGTTAAGATTTTTGTGCCACGCCCACTGGGAGGCTGGCAAATCGATAACATGTCGATACACCTCAAATCGCAAATCGATTAAAGTTGAATATTTCCCACAATATTAAAGTTAGAGTCACCAAATTTGGTATGTAGATAGCTAGTGATCCCCCCCCCCCCAAAAAAATGCGGAAAATGATTTCCCGGCCACGCCCACTATAACGCCCCGCCTTAAAAATCAGAAATGGCTATATCTCCCACAGTTTTAAAGCTAGATTCACAAAATTTTAAATATATATTACTGGTAAGGTCCAAACATCACAAAAAAAATTTTCCTGCCACGCCTCGTTCCGCCTCCATAATCGCTAAAATCGATATATTTGCAAGCTCAAAACGGTAACACGTGTATAACTAACAAAATTTTTAAGCTAGAGACACCAAACTTGGTATAATCTACATACCTGGTGACCTCCCCAAAAGATTGAGACCTCGATATCCCGGCCACGCCCCCCAGACACCGCGCCTTAAAAACTCGGAAATGGTTATGTCTTGCAAAGTATTAGAGCTAGAGTCACCAAATTTTGAAGGTAGATTAGTGGTCAGCTCCTCTAAATAAGGGTACAAAAATTTACCGCCCTCGTCCACCCCCGCCCTCTCCCGCCCCCGCAAAGTGCGAAAGCCTATATCTCCCACAATTTTGGAGCAAGAGTCACCAAATTTTAAACGTAGATGGCTGGTCACCCCTTTTAAAGCTCGATAAAAAAATTTCCCGGCTATGCCCACTCCCTCCTAATCCCGCCCTGCAAATCGCGAAGAGCTATATCTCCCACAATCTTGGAGGTAGAGTCACAAAATTTGGCAGACAGTGTTTGGGTGACCTTCTCTTAAGATCGAGCCGAAAACTATTGGCCACACACACCCGCCCGTAAGAATAATAAAAATTTTATATTTTTCCAAAATAATAATAATAACTTCCGTGTACTGTTACGTCCGACTTCAACGTTCTTACTTGTTTTTTACTATTTGTGCATGTTAATGTGTGTATGAAATTTGTGTGCTTCTCTGTATGTGTGTGTGATTGTGAACATTAAAAGAATACGCAACAGTCCACTCTGAATTATAAGTGCTTTATTTAAACTATGCAGCACATTGAGGAAATCGGCGGGCGATGCCCGAAATTTTGCCAATCGGCGTTGGATCATGCTGCACGTACTGCGTTTTGCGCCTGGCAAGACGGGCCGTGTGGGCTATAAGAAATGGAGCGGTTGCCAATCCTTCTCCTGATCCCGATCCTCCGCTTGTCTGCGTCACTGCTGGCTGGGTGTTGCTCGGCGGCTTCCGCGATGTCACAGTCAGGGCAGGGGTCGTCTCCTCTTCGCGGGTCGCCTCACTCCTTCTCTCTGTCCTTTTCCAGGATGGCCAGAGCTGCTGCTCTTGTGATGTCTCCTGTTTTCCTTTTCTTTTTTTTTCTTTTCTTTTTTCTCTTCTTTTTTTTGTCTTCGCACGTGGTCATGCACTCCATAAAAAAACATCTTTTTTTCATAGAATCGACCATACTCCACTTTTTTTTTATCGGAGTCCCTCCTCTTTCTCTATCGGGCTTGGTCCGTTGCTTTCACCCCCACCAATATATATCGTACGTATGTTGCCCGTAATAGCACACTCTGGTTAGCCGGACCCGTATCAAGAACGGGAATGGAAAGCGGGCACAATGATGTCCACGCCCCCTACGGTGCCAACGTAGGCTACGCCCACGTCCTGATCACTAGCACTAGCCGTGCGTCATTGCTTCAAGTCCTTCGCATGGAACACGCCGGGCGGGGTTCCTTGTAGTGACTCCAACAAGTACAGGCTATTCCCGATGGGCTTAACGACTGTGCATTTGACGTATTTGCGACAGAACTTGGCATTTACGTTTCTCTTGAAGTCGCTGATCACAAAATTCCGTTTGTACGCCTCTTGACCAGGTAGATATTGTACGTCCTACGACTTCAAGTTGTATCTTCTCTCCGCCTTAGCGTAGGCTTAGTGTAGAGTCTCTTGTTTGCGCTCCCGGTAAATCTGGTGTTTTTCGTGCCTGTGCAATGATTGTATTGCAGCGTCATTTATGGCTCCTAGTTTCCGACCTAGGCGATAGTCGCTGCCATGTAAGAACATGTGCTGTCCGAATAGTGCAAAGTATGGTGAGACTCCGGTCTCTGTGTGCATAAAGCGGACTGTATTTCCGCCAGCTTCTCCAGTACTCGCTATAGTACAGGCCCTGAAGAAGTGGAGACTTTATTTGCTTGGCAAAAGGATAAAGATTATAACTGACTGCAACGCATTCAAGTTGACTATGAGGAAAGATGATGTCCCTGTTAAAGTATCACGTTTAGCGATATTTTTGCAAGATTTTTACTGTGACATCAAGCATCGTTCAGGAACCAAAATGAAACATGTCGATGCCATGAGTAGAGTCCATTGTCTATGGTTGCAGGCGTCAAGACGAATGGATAGCAGCTATTGGTAAGGTGTTAGAGACAAGTACGTACGACGATTATTATCTGAAGTATGACATTTAGTACAAGGATCCCCTTAAGGAATTGATTGTAATACCTTCAAAGATGGAATGCGAAATAGTAGCCACCGCTCATCGCCAAGGACATTTTGGTGTAAAGAAGACCATCGAATTAGTACAGCGCGAATATTTTATTCCAGAGTTAGCATGAAAAGTTTATAGGATCGTCAAATCTTGTATACACTGTATTGTGAGCGACGCTAAGTATGGCAAAAAAGAAGCATATTTGAATACAATCGCCAAGTCTGATGAGCCTCTGCAAACCTATCACATTGATCATATTGGGGCAATGGAGTTGATCAAGAAAAATTATAATCACGTGCTAGTAGTCGTCGATGGCTTTTCTAAATTTGTGTGGCTTTATCCAACAAAGAGTAGAGCCGCAGATGAGGTTGTTGACCGGTTGCAGAGACAGTCTGAAGTATTTGGAAATCCTAGACGTGTGTACACAGATAGAGGTACTGCATTCACTGCTAATGTTTTTGAAGAATTTTGAATGGAGCATTGTTTGGCTATGCAGCCCAAACAGCTGGAGTAATTTTGAATTGTGCACTCAGAACATCACAATACTTTTCGTTGCTCTGCGAAGCAACTGCTTAAGCCACTCTTAAGCCCATTATATTTAAGCTGCGCTCTCTTATCTTTGTCATAACCTTTTGCCTTGACATTCGGTCTATGCTTTGTAATCGCTGCTGCACTGCGAGCTATTAGTTCGTATCGTTCGTTTCGTGCATTTGGTTCGCATTGGCCACCTGCATTTCGCCTAACATTGTAAAAATATAAATTCGTCGTTTGAAGCTGGCACGTACCAATTCGGGTCCGCCTGCCTTAATCAAAACAAAAACTTTTATAGAAATTTAAATAAACTTATATTATAATTTGATAAAAGAAAACCTAAATTATGTTAGATATTTAACAAATTCCTAAAGCTATTGAAAAAGCTCAATAGCTCAACATTTGGTGACCCCGACGTGAATTCTTTTTTTTATACATTTTTAAAACTATTAATAAAGGAATGTTTAACAGAGCAGCAGCTTGACATTTATCGTGCGTTATTTACATACACACATATATACAAGCAGTTGCCGTTTGCTCTTTGCACTTCTTAGCTTGCGTGTGCCGAACTTTGCCGCTATCTATTTCGTTCGGTATTTATGTACAAGCGATCGCCGCTGCTTTGCATCACTGTTCTTGTACATAATCTTTAGCTGTTGTCAACGCTCGCTTGCAATGTCGCTTCACGCTTCAAGTCCAGTGCACTCTGCAAACAGGGTGACTTTTTTGAAGCGCAAGGCAATTTCAATTTATGAAAGCTTGAAGACGCTGCAAAATATGTTTGGCAACGTTTCTCTTGTCTCGTTTGATGAGTGCGGTCTAAGCGTTAGATTGAAGCAAATCGAGCGACTTCAGTCTAACTTTGATATTACTCATACAAGCCTTGAAGAGCTGGATTTAGATGAAATTGGTAGCCAATTGCGGGAAGATTTTGATGAATTAGTAGTGTGCCTTGAAACGGAGATTAACGGCGAATTAGCAAAACGCAATGTTCAAATGTTGCCTTGTTCGACTTTTCGTGAACCCACCACTATGCCGGCACAAGCAGTCAAATCAAAGGCAACGCCGGCGTTGCCTCCTTTGAAGTTGCCTACGTTTAGTGGTGGATATACTAACTGGGCTGACTTCTATTCTATGTTTACAACAGTCATAGAAAATCATCCTGATTTAGCAGATATTGAGAAGCTGCAACATCTTCGTTCGTGCCTCAGGCATTCGGCGTTGGACGCAATTCGATCGCTGGAAATATCAAACGAGAACTATAGTATCGCTCTCGATTTATTGGAAAAACGCTTTAATAACAGACGTTTAGTTTTTCAGGCACACATTATTGAGATACTGGGGCTCAAGAGGGTAGCTGGTGGATCGTGCGTGGCCCTGAGGGAGCTTTCCGATCAATTAAATGCTCATATACGCGCTTTGAAAAGTTTGGGCAACACAGAGAAGATCGCTGGAGGAATAATTGTGCAGATTATTCTACAAAAGCTGAACCCAACTTCACAAGCCAAATGGGAAGAGAAGCTAGAGGATTCGTCATTCGTCAACCTGATACCATCGTGGAAACATATGGCAACGTTTTTGGAGCAGAGATGCCGGACCATGGAAACTGTAAATTTAGCTATGGCTAACTATGCCCCAAACACTCAGGTGGGAAAAAACAGAACAAGTAACACAAGTAGATCGATATTTATCGCCACTAACAATGATGCCCCAGTCTGCGTTTTGTGTGATACATCTGGCCATATCATATACAATTGTTCTCGGTTTGGCATCTTGGCCCCTGCTCTACGACTCAGGGAAGGTAAGCGCCTTGCATTATGTTTGAATTGCTTAAAGAAAGGTCATCGATTGCGATCATGCAACTCTGGATGTTGTAGGACATGTGGAGCCTATCATCATTCGTTGCTCCACATAAACAATTCTTCCTCGTCTTCGGAACAGCCTATGTCAGCTGTCAATACCCATTCCTCTTTTTCTAATTTGTCGCCATCTGCATCCACCTCTCTTGTTGCCCAGTACCTCAGCAGTGATGTTGTCCTGTTAGCCACTGCTATGGTTCTTGTCAAAAACCGATCCGGCACATTAATACCGTGTCGTGCCCTTTTGGACTCTGGCTCTCAGCTTCATCTGATAACTTCTCGTCTTGCTCAGCAGCTTCAATTACGAAAGAATAAATCATCAGCCATTGTCTCTGGTCTTGGAGATTCTCGATTTGCCACAGAAGGCACCACGGTCACTGTCACTCTTCAATCCCAAGTCTCAGAGTATTCGACATGCCTCACCGCTGTGGTAGCACTTAACATATCTGAAAGCTAACCAAGTTTCGCAATTAATACCGCAAATTGGAACATTCCCGCTAACATAAGACTCGCAGATCCATTCTTCTTTGCGCCCCAGCGCGTGGACTTACTGCTAGGAGCTAGCCTATTTTATGAACTTCTCTGTGTTGGTCAGATAAAGCTTCTTCCAGGGCTGCCATGCATTCAGAAGACTAGACTTGGTTGGGTAGTGTCAGGAGGTGGACCTCGGTTAGGTGGCTCCACGTTGATCGCAAAACAGACTACCGCTGATATGAAGTCAATTTCTGAAAATCGTATAGAGGACATAGTGCGACGATTTTGGGAGATAGAAGGTTGCTTGGACACTATACCTACTAACTCGAAGCAAGAAAATGACTGTGAAGAACATTTCGTTAGCACATTCTCCAGATTACCTAATGGTCAATACTCGGTGCGGTTACCCGTTAAGCGAAGTTTGGAGCTATTAGGGAGCTCGTATCAACAAGGTTTTCATCGTTTTCTGGCTCTTGAAAGAAAACTAAAAAGTCGTCCTGATCTCAAGGTTCAATATTCACAATTTTCAAAGGAATATTTAGATCTTGGTCATATGTCGCCCGTCGCTCCAGAGTCCCTGGGACTCTGCAAATATTTTCTGCCGCACCATTGTGTGTTTAAAGAGGTCAGTTCTACAACAAAGTTGAGAGTCGTGTTTGACGGTTCCGCAGCCACCTCATCAGGATATTCATTAAGTGAACTGTTAATGGCTGGACCTGTCACTCAAAGCTCATTATTTCATATCCTTCTTCGCTTTCATACATTTCCTGTTGCCTTAACAGGGGACATAGGAAAAATGTATTGCTGCGTACGCGTTACAGCACCCGATGATTTTCTCCAATTAATTTTGTGGCGAGGCTCGCCCAACGATGATATAAAGATTTTTAAATTGGATACAGTTACATATGGCACAAAACCAGCATCGTTTCTATCTATTCGTGCCATGCATCAACTGTCCATGGATGAACAAAATGCGTTTTCCATTGGATCTCGGATCTTAAGGCGCGATTTCTATGTGGACGATCTCATTTCTGGTGGGGATTCGATTCAAGAGGCAATCGAAATTCTTAAACAGACGTCTGGCATTTTGGCGAACGGCGGTTTTAAGCTGTAGAAATGATGCTCTAGCCATTCTTCTGTACTGCATGGTATAGCAAAGGAAGATAGGGAATCTTTTCTTAAGTTTGATGATGGGAGCGACATAACTAAAACTCTCGGACTCGCTTGGGATTCAGCCTCGGATCAACTGTTGTTCTCCTTTTCTTTCATTCATCCAAGATCAAAGCCATCTAAGAGATCGATTCTCTGATGACTTATAGGACCGGTAATATCGAAAGCTAAGATCTTCTTGCAGCAGATTTGGAAAGAAAGGCTCAATTGGAACGAAAGCCTGCCATCAGCATTAGCATCGGCTTGGCAAGAGCTCTGTAGCAGTTTTGAGAAGGCGCAGTTGTTTAAATTCCCTCGCCTTGTCTTAACACCTTCGGCAGAGGTAGAAGTGTATGGTTTCTGCGATGCCAGCATCGAAACGTATGGAGCCTGCATTTATATAATTTCTCGACGGGATCTATATAGTGGTCAGCTGTTATGCTCCAAGTCTCGAGTAGCTCCTTTGAAAACAATTACAGTTCCAAAGCTAGAACTCTGTGGTGCCGTTCTATTAGCTAATCTCATGCATGAAATATCGAGGATCAATCTCTTTGGAGGAAAATTTTACTGTTGGTCAAATTCATCCGTATGCCTTTCTTGGATAAACACAGAACCATCGAAATTAAACGTCTTTGTAGCTAATCGAGTTTCCGCTATTCAAGAGCTAACCCAAGGCATGGAGTGGCGCCACGTTCCTACTTCCCTCAATCCGGCGGACATACTCTCTAGAGGAGCTACACCGCATGATCTATATAACTCGTCACTCTGGTTTAATGGCCCTCAGTTCCTTTCTGTGAAAAAATCGGACTGGCCGGCTTCTTGTCTCCCAGAAAAACCAAAGCTCGAATTAAGGAAATGCGTCCTTCTTGTTGCATCTCCCTTAGTCGACTTATCTGCCACTTGTAAATACGCCAACTCTTTTAATACAATGCAGCGTATATTCGCATATGTCTATAAATTCATACATAGAGTCAGACACTCTGGATGCAACATGGTAGTCGTCTCTTATTACGTCTCGTCCAAAGCGCACATTTAGCAGAAGACATTAAAACGCTAAAAGCAAATAGAGCTGTCAAGCTATCCAGCTGCATCGCGTCTTTGAACCCATTCAATATACGTGCATACTTTTGTATGGGGCGACATAGCAACATTGATGCGTTTTATTTGTGTCAAACATATACACGCATCCCGAAGCATATTGTTCGTGATAATGCAAACCTGATTATAATGTTTAAACAAGATGAGCTAAACATGAAACATGTGTATCGCGACCATGTGGGCGTTGATGTGAATTTTGATTCATTTAAGAAAATTTGTCAATATTGCTGGAAAGAAAGGTATGGCTTTCTTTTGATTAGTAAGGATGATCCAATAGAAAGCGGGCGCTATAGACGAGGATTTGCAGACTTCATTCGAATTTGAAATAAAATGCCAAGTTCGTTCGTTGATGTTTCACTTACTTTTAAATTGTCAAAATGTCAACAACACTCACGTTAACGGGGTGCAGCTCAACTCTGGTGGCAAACTACTTTCCTCCTATTATACTACAGAGGGACTATGAATGTGCTCTTATCGATTTTCATATGTACAACTCGATTCCAAATGTGGATCACGATAATAATTTATTCCATATTGGAGAGCACGTATTCGAGATTCCTGTGGGGTCCTACGAGTTAAATGACATAAGTGACGTCATTTTAGACAAAATGAAGGAAGTAGAACCTAATAAATTAAATCATCCGCTCATCGAGAGCAATAACAACACACTTCAAGTTGTAATTTCAACAAAGACACACCCCGTATATTTTAATAGAGAGCGCACCATTGGTCAATTATTTGGATTTCATAAAAGGGAGCTACACCCAAATACTGTGCACACCTCAGATCAGCCTGTTGATATATTAAAAGTGAATACAATTCGCTTGGAGTGTAATATTGTGAGGGGTGCATATGTAAATTAAGTATCGAGTCATTCATTGCATGAATTTGCTCTCAACGTACCACCAGGCTATAAAATGAGTGAGAAGCCTATCAATCTAATTTACTTGCCGGTGAACACGAGAGAGATACAGACATTAATTTTACGGATTGTTGATCAAGATGGAAATTTAGTTAATTTACGTGAAGAAAGCGTTACAGTTCGCTTACATCTAAGACCGCGACAATGATTATTTATAATAAATATGCGTGTAATCACCCCATTACAAGCACTTTGAATTCTAACATATGTAGAAGGAGCAAGATCAGCAAGGGGGACGCTCACAGTTGAAAATAAATTATTTTTAAAGTCTATGGGCTTTACAATCAGAAAGCAATGAGTAATATATTGAATGTTCGAGAGAAACCCTATTCCGATGAGAGTATAATAAAAAAAGAATATCACAGTTACTCGCCGTATCTTCAAAGTAGGGAACTCTATGTTCTGTGACAGGAAGTACCTGTCACTTTTATTACCCTGGGTGAATAATTAATGATTTATGACCCTACGTGACCCTCGATGTGCAGGTACGTGACCAGAACTAATATGTAGGTTCCTGAGCCCTTTTGTGGTGGGAGTGCTACGCTACGTGATTTTTTTTGCGGGTGTGGGGGTGAGGGAACTGATCGTTTTATGGGCGCAAGTGACCTGTTTTGATGGAGAGGGGGTGAGGGGACCGATCGTTTTATAGGCCTATGTGACCTTTTGTGGAGGGGGGAGTTGAGGAAAGTGGTCGTTAAATTTTATTGCTTGTCCCTTTTCAGATTTGATGGGTGAAGGCTTATGAGAACAAGTGCACACAAGTACACACATTGACTTGTTCGAGTACTTTTTGCGGGGGTGGGGGTGAGGGGACCGATCGTTCTATTGCTTGTCCTTTTTGTGGAGGGGGGAGTTGAGGAAAGTGGCCGTTAAATTTTATTGCTTGTCCCTTTTCAGAAGTAGCGTGGGTGCCTGATCATTAAAATTCGGATTAGAGGTGTGAGGGCTTATGAGAACAAGTGCACACAAGTGAACGCATCGTCTTGTTTGACTACTTTTCCGGGGGTGCGATAAGGGACGATCATTAAAATTCGGATTTGGTAAGGGCCCGATCATTAAAATTATGATTTGAGGTGTGAGGGCTAATGAGATCACGTGCGCACAAGTGCACGCATCGGCTTGTTCGGCTACTTTTTCAGGGTGGGATAAGGGACGATCAGGCACGTGCGCAGACTTACAAATATTTAATTTACTCTCCCTTTTCTGAAGAGTGTTAACAGCCCATTTTTCTTTACGGTGTGGGAACCCAAGAGTGATGCACAAAGGTTCGATCGTAAATTTCACGCCTATAGACACCTTCTGACAAGGGCGGGTGTGTGTAAGCAAGGGTCAAGGAGTAATCATGTATGCAGGTAAGGTATGGGTGGTCTTCTGAATTTGTTTTCTCATAATTAATATAGTTTTATGGCTTCGGGTTTACGTGACAATTTTTAATAACAGGCTCAGTGTTTGTTTTGGTTGTTTTATGACTTTGTATTGTAGGTGCACAGGATCGTGCTCTATGCCCTACGCCCTTGCTAACCTGTTTGAGCCTATGTTTAATAGCTCACAATTACAGGCAATAATAGAGACAACAGGTTTTTATTTTACAATTTTTTTATCATTTTATTTAATGTTTTCTTCATGTTTACAATTTGTTTAAATTTTCTAGCGTAGGATTAAGTAGTTTTATTTATCATTCTATTTGTTAATTTAGTGTACTGTGATATAAGACGTTCTAGTTTTTCTTTACGTATTATATAAAAGTGGCAGGCGCAGGTGTCACAACCAGTTGTTGTCTCGCTTGATGACCAGGGGCATATCGTTAAATGTTCTCCGTATTGCGATGTTGTAATTTTACATTTCTCGTATTTGATGAAATATTCTCTATTCTCTGCAATCAGCTTTTGGTGTTCAGGAAAAATTACTCCTTCATACTCTGTTAGAAAATTGTCAATTTTCTTCATAATTGAGGTGATGCCAAATGTAGAAATTGTTCCCATTGCTGTACTGTATTTCTTCAAAGCAAATTTATGACTGCAGAAGGGTTTGGTACTGAGGCCAACTTATACGTCAGACTCCTTTTTTTAAAAATATTTCTTTATAGTTGTCCGATCCCTTTTTCTTTCTCTGCTCATCTTTTCAGAAATTTCAAAGCATAAACGTATTAAGTCTATTTCCTCGTCGTTTCTATAATTTACATTTAAATCGGATAACCGTATATCACACTGTCATGTCTGGGCGCATTTTGGAATAATATGATTATAATAAATGCTTGTAATTTGATTTTTCAAAAGGGTGTTCCAGCACAAGAATGTCGTAAAAAATATACGATCTCCATAGTTCGCCGTCAAACACAATTTTATTACCATTCTGATTAAAAGCTAAAATGCATTGCTTGTCTGTTTTTCTATACCTAAAATGACACTTGTGTGTCACTGTGTCAATTAGGGAGTGATCAACTAATGTGTCGGGCATTAAACTGTATATATTCCTTGTATGTTAACAATTGAATCCATTCCTCCTTCTCTAATCCAACAAAGTTGCGTTTATATTGTTGCAGCCAGATCATGGGTGTGAAACACCTTGTAGTCGAAAACCCACACTTTACTTTTAGCTGAAGATCTGCATAAAATTCAAATCCGTAAATTAATTCATGGTCTTGTGGCTTTCTACACTTTCTCGCTTATTTCAACTGCTGCGTGACCATTTTGATTGACATCTGGATCAAACTAACTTTGATATCGCGTACGCTCGCCTTTTAAGGCAGCGACTCTCAATCAGTCTTATTAGTATGCTACAAAAAGTGGAGGCACGATGTTGAAGGTGGACAGGAACTCCTGCATTTTGCTTGGCTTTCAATATGTATTTGGAAACGATAATCAGGTTTTTGTCAAGGAGCTGGCATTCATGCATGGTGGTTCGGTCATTTTAAATGTTTTTTACTTCAAACCACCCTACAATATGAAGGAACTAGACGAAGTATCTCAAAAGACAAATTGCTTAACCAAAGAATATGTAGATGGCTTGGAGTGGTCTGATGGTGATATTTCATATCTAGGCCTGGATGATATTTTAACGCCATTAAACAGTTTCGCTGCAATCATCGTAAGCGGTGAAGCCAAGAAAAAATTTTTAAGCAAATATTTGACTACAAACAAAATTGACTTGGACCATGAAGAAAGTTTAATACACTTCCCCAGCTATTGTACAAATTGTAGAATACACAAAAAATCCTCAACGGTGTATACTCAACTAATCGATCATGCATAAGCAAACAATATACTTTTGCGTTCCTAGAACTTGCTTTCTCCAGCTCGATAGAAACTCTTACTTCAATTGACCCCGTTTTAACTGTCTCATTCTGATGAGAAAAATCAACAACAATAATCGGTGCCTTTTCTTTAAATTCCGTATGTGAAAGCAACGGACGAGGCTCTTTCATATAATAACTCTGCTGGAAATTTGTGTACACGTCATATAGGGTAGCAAAACGTTCTCGCCTAAAATTAACATGTCATCGTACGGATACGATTCAGAATTTAAGTACACTTTTAGGTTTCTTAATTCATTTTGAATTAGTGCACCATTTTGTGTAAAGGCTATTATCGCAAAACGAGGATGCTCTCGATTGGCAGCAAGCTTCACATTCCATATATGGAGGGAGTCCTCTGCCAGTGCGGGATTAAGATAACAGTCCCAGCTATTGGTAGTGAACCGCCATTCTTAGTCAAACTAAACATACTTAATTTCTTCTCATCGCTAAGTGTGACATGTGGTATTTTCCAGGTTATGTTGGAAATATTCAAATTAAACTCATTAGCACCACTTTTCGAATGAAATACATCGTCCATACTTTTAGTCATGAGTAGTATAAGTTCATGTTTACAATTTAACAAGACTTTATTATAGTCTTCTCCAAATCCAAGTAAGAATTGAAGAGGAACAGAGAATTTAAAATATCCACCGTTTGCGGAGAAAATATACCTTCCATTGAACCAACCAGAATTACTCAGCATGTGGGTCTCGTTCTTATTTATTGAAATGTAGTTTTTATGGTTGTTGTTGTGCCAACAAAGCGCGTGCGGTCGATTTCAATGCCACTCAATTCATAACGAATTTCATCAAATAAATAACCCATGCAATTGTTTTTTAATTTACCATCGTTAGTAGACGTGTCGTTAGCCAAACAAATCGAACCCTCAATATTAACAAAACTCTCGCACGGTAATACATAAAGATCCTGATTTTGGATTGTAATTCGAACTTCATCATTACTCTTAAATGATTGAAGATACGGCGAGTAACTGTGATATTCTTCTTTTTATTATATTCTCATCGGAATAGGGCTTCTCTCGAACATTCAATATATTAATAATAATATTGGACGTAGATGTACTAACGAGCAGTACATTCAAGTGGCCCAACGATGCCAACCACGGGCTTGTTAACGCGCGGACCCAGGCAAAATGCCACCCACCTCCCGCCCAACCGACCGAGGGGCGCGCCGCATGCGGTGACGAAGATCGCGAACAAATGGACAGATGACAAAGGACTAAAGTTTTAAGGATAGGAATAGAAGTAGCTTTACTTATTATTCGGAAAAGATTATTATAATTAGAGCATAAGATACGAAATGGATTATGAATAGAATATTTCCTATGACACATATCAAGAGATAGCGGTAAAAAATTCCACGTATTTCGACCAACCGCAAAACAAATTTGGCTGATTATTTCGGAAGAATCAATTTCCCCATTAATTAGTTTGTGTAAGAAGATTACACCAAGCATGGTTCTACGATTAGAAAGCGAAGGAAGATTTATTAGTAAAAGTCTACTATGGTAGGAAGGCAAGCGATAATTAGTATTCTAGTGAAGACCCCGGAGGGCAAAAAGCAGAAATTGTTTTTGTACAGATTCAATTCTATCCTGATGAACCTTATATTGGGGGCACCATATACACAGAACCATATTCAAGAATTGGACGAACATGTGAAGTATATAGAGTTTTAGTAACATAGGGATCGTCAAATTCTTTCGACCACCGCTTTATGAATCCCAGGACTCCAAAAACTCGATTTGCAGCAGAAGAAATATGCTTGTTAAACTTAAGCTTGGGATCAAGAAGAATACCCTAATCGTTAACGGACTCAATACGCTCAAGGGGTTTACCATTACGGAAATAATTATTGAAAAATGGCATTCGTCTATAGAAGGACATAAATTTGCACTTACTGTAATTAAGATTTAATAAATTTACTTGACACCAGGTTTTGAAACTGTCAAGGTCGGATTGCAAACTTTGGCCAGCTAGAGAATTAGTAGACGACATGCAGTTTTACGTCATCGGCGTACATCAGTACCCGAGAGTGGTTTATTACAGAAGGAAGGTCATTTAAGAATAAGGTGAATAATAACGGACCAAGGTGACTTCCTTGTGGTACTCCGGAAGTAACTTGAACAGGTTTGGAGACATGACCTTTGAAGTAAACTTTTTGGGTTCTTAAGGATAAATAGTTAGATATCCAGATCATTAAGTTAGTTGGAAATCCCAGAAGATGAAGCTTATGCAGTAAAAGCGAGTTTAACGCTTTACTGAAATCAGTGTAAATGACATCTGTTTTTATTTTTTTTTGGAATCCTTTAAAAACAAAAGACGTGAATTCCAATAAGCTAGTGGTAGTAGATCTATATTTCATAAGCCCGTGCTGGCAGGGTGAAATTATAGCTCTACAAAAATGTTGTATTTGAAAAGTTATCAACTTCTCAAAAATCTTGGGAATAGCGGACAACTTAGAAATACCTCTATAGTTTTGAACATTAGACTTGTTTCCTTTTTTAAGGAGAGGAATAATAAATGATTTTTTCCAAATATTAGGAAATTAACTTAGCTCCACGGACAAATAAAATAGTTTATACAAAGGCTTCGAGAGACCTTCAGCACATTATCTAAGCACGCAGCCTGGTACTCCATCAGGTCCCGGTAAAAATACGGGCTTGATAACCATTAGCTCTTTTAGTAGTGAACTTTCTGTGATCAAAGGCCCAAAAATGCAGTTAGAAACATTTACATGATAAGGATATGGCAAAGCAGCAACATAATTCTGCGAACTATAAGTAGTTTGAAAAAATGTTGCGAATAAATCGGCAATAGCCTGATCTGAGTCAGCAAACGTTTCTTCAAAAAATAGAGTTGATGATAGTGTTGATGATTTACGCTTCACATGAACGAAGTTATAGAAACTTTTGGGATCCCGCTGGAACTGTATCCAACAACTTTTCAAGTAATCCTTATAACATTGGTTAATGAGGACAGAGGAATTAGATCGAGCAATAAGATATTGAGTGTAAGCCAAGAAAGAGCCAGTTTCCATTAAATTCTTGTACATCCGTGGCTTTCTATTCTTCAAATTGTTTAATTCCCGTGTGAACCAAATAGGATTGTTAGACCTAATTGAATCACAAACCAGGACGCATAAATCGAATAGATGGGTTATAGTAGAATAAACAATCTCGATTGCACTATCCATGTCCCTACACATGTAAAGCCGAGACCAGTCATTCTGGGATAAGAGCTGAGTTAGTTTGCTAAAGTCGGTTTTCCGAAATTGGCGAGCTCGCTCTGGAGGTAACCAGGGTTTAGTACCCGGACAGGTAAATCAATCAACACCTCTTAAGTGGGGTGATAGGGATCTTCCGGACATGATATAGGCTTAGTTCGGGAAACAGACAAAAAAGATTAATCCAAAACAAAAACAAGATCAAGCATTTTATTAAGAGAATTTGGGATAGCATTGATTTGACATAATGACATACCAAATAAATTATCGAAAAAATCATTTTGGGTCGTGGAACTCAAGACGCTCGAATCGGGACTAGAGATCCATGTAGTTTCAGCAATATTGAAATCACCCAGAACTAGAAGAAAATCACGATCGGAAAGCATTGCGGAGACAGAATTTATAGCAGAAAAGTGCATCGAATAGACAGAATTATCTGAAGAAGAAGGAATATAGGAACAAGTAATAAAAAGGCAAACACCATTAATGCACAATTTTACGGCAACAAATTCTATATCTGTACAAAAGTTAGTTATTACTATCTCCGAGAATAAATCAGCATCAACAGCAATAGGCACACCACCACCACGACAAGAAGTGCGGTCATTTCTATAGATATAGAATTTGTTAGATAGTATTTCAGAATTTAGGATGTCAGGCCTTAACCATGTCTCAGAGAAGGCTATGACATGAGAATGAAAAGATAGGCTACTAAGATAAAGATTACAAAGTTTGCTACAAAGACCTCTTACATTCTGGTAGCCAAGTGAGAGGGATTGTAAATTGCAATTACTCATCTCTTTCTGATTGTAAAACCCAAAGACTTTAAAAATAATTTATTTTCAACTGTGAGCGTTTGTTGAAATTACAACTTGAACTGTGTTGTTATTGTTCTCGATAAGTCGAGGTGAATTAATTTATTAGGTGATTACTTCGTTCATATTTGTCTATAAATAATGTCACTTATCGTCGATCTTAACTCATAGGACCCCACAGGAATCTCGAATACGTGCTCTCAAATATGGAATAAATTATTATCGTGATCCACATTCATAGTCCATCTGTAGTATAATAGGAGGAAAGTAGTTTGCCACCAGAGTTGAGCTGCATCCAGTTAACGAGTGTTGTTGACATTTTGACAATTTAAAAGCAAGTGAAACATCAACGAACGAACTTGAAATTTTTTTTTTTCCAATTCGAATGAAGTCTGCAAATACTCGTCTATAGCGCCTGCTTTCTATTGGGTTATCCTTACTAATCAAAAGAAAGCCTTACCTTTCTTTCCAACAAAATTGACAAATTTTCTTAAATGAATCAAAATTCATATCAACGCCCACATGGTCTCTATACACATGTTTCATGTTTAGCTCATCTTGTTTAAACACTATAATCAGGTTTGCATTATCACGAGCAAGATGCTTCGGGATGCGTGTATATGTTTGACATAAATAAAACGCATCAATGTTGATATGTCGCCCCATACAAAAAATTACAACTTGAACTGTGTTGTTATTGTTCTCGATAAGCGGGTGAATTAATTTATTAGGTTTTACTTCCTTCATTTTGTCTAAAATTATGTCACTTATGTCATTTAACTCATAGGACCCCACAGGAATCTCGAATACGTGCTCTCAAATATGGAATAAATTATTATCGTGACCCACATTCATAGTCCATCTGTAGTATAATAGGAGGAAAGTAGTTTGCCACCAGAGTTGAGCTGCATCCAGTTAACGAGTGTTGTTGACATTTTGACAATTTAAAAGCAAGTGAAACATCATTTTTTTTTTTTTTTTTTTGGAAATTCTATGCCCCGCTTTCTTTGTGTTCCTTCTAACAAAAAAACCTACTTTTCCCCCCACAAAAAAAAAAATTTATTATTAATAAATAAATAATAATACAACCCCCCCTCTGTACACATTTTATTTTCTCTTTTTTTAACACAATAAACATCGTTTTCCCGCCAACTCGGGGGGGGGTTTTTTAATAAAAAAAACCAAAAATTTATATCCCCCCCCCAAAAATTACAACTTAACTGTGTTGTTTTTTTTCTCGATAAGCGGGTGAATTAATTTATTAGGTTTTACTTCCTTCATTTTGTCTAAAATTATGTCACTTATGTCATTTAACTCATAGGACCCCACAGGAATCTGGAATCGAGTTGTCACATATGGAAAATCGATAATGAGCACATTCATAGTCCATCTGTAGTATAATAGGAGGAAAGTAGTTTGCCACCAGAGTTGAGCTGCATCCAGTTAACGAGTGTTGTTGACATTTTGACAATTTAAAAGCAAGTGAAACATCAACGAACAAACTTGAAATTTTTTTTTTTCCAATTCGAATGAAGTCTGCAAATACTCGTCTATAGCGCCTGCTTTCTATTGGGTTATCCTTACTAATCAAAAGAAAGCCTTACCTTTCTTTACAACAAAATTGACAAATTTTCTTAAATGAATCAAAATTCATATCAACGCCCACATGGTCTCTATACACATGTTTCATGTTTAGCTCATCTTGTTTAAACACTATAATCAGGTTTGCATTATCACGAGCAAGATGCTTTGGGATGCGTGTATATGTTTGACATAAATAAAACGCATCAATGTCGCTATGTCGCCCCATACAAAAGTACGCACGTATATTATTTTGTTTCTCACACACTACATCATCAAATATCTTTATCGAGTTCCTTTTGGCCTTTTCTGGAGCTATTACACTTTCGTTTTCAGAATATGTAAAATACCCCATACCCTTTATTGGACTCACGAGTTTTTTTAAATAATCGTATTTAGGTTGAAATAACGATTTTGAATACAAGTAAATATTTTCGAATTTTAGTCCATTAGGACTCTCAATCAAACTAATCATGACATTTGTTTTCCCGCAATTAGAAGGCCCAACAATTAGGGCTCTAATTGAGTTGGGTAATAAGCTACTGTGTTTGATCGTTTGTTGTTCGTTATTGTTTGTGTCGAAATTTCTCACTTCTATATCTGTTTTCTGTTTTATTTTACGCATATTAGATATGGGTTTTCTCAAAAGTACGTCACTCATTAACAGCTCTTTGAAGAATATTGACCTATTAAAATGGTAATGCACTTTTATAAACCACTTAGTAATTAAAATAACGTCTACCACGGAGGAGGTATCATAAATAAAATAATCAACTCCCTACCAGTCGAACTACACATACCTGGCTACCAGTTTTGTGGCCCAGGTACGAAACTCCAGTCACGTTTAGAGCGCGGTAAAAAGGGAATAAATCCCTTAGACGCCGCCTGCAGAGAGCTCGACATAGCATACTCAAACCACAAAGACTTAAAAAAACGTCACATAGCCGATACAGTTTTAGCGGAAAGAGCGTGGGAGCGAGTTAAAGTATCTAACAGCAGTATTGGAGAAAAAGCCGCAGCGTATTTCGTAACTAACGCAATGAAGACAAAGAAAAAATTTGGTATGGGACTCAATCAGAGGAAAAAGAACTCAAAACCAAAACCAAGTGAAAAGAAGAAAAAAAATTTATGCATGCAGTTAGAGCGGCTTCGAGTGTGTTAAAAAAGAAAAATCCATATGATATTCACTCGGTGAATGAAAACGATGTGGTAATTCCACGGATAATTAGTGTTCCCAAAGCGGGTGGTTTCTTGCCGCTTGTACCGATTTTAACAGCACTTGGAGCGTTGGGAGGACTTGCATCCGGTGGCTCAGCAATTGTTAAAACCATTAACAGTGCTAAAAACGCAAGTTAACAACTAGAAGAGATTAAGCGACATAACAGAAAAATAGAAGCAATTGCTTTAGGCAACGGACTGTATTTCAAGCCATACCAAAAGGTATACGGTATATCAACTGCTCAAAAAAACTAGTAGCCGAGCTACCCAATAAGCCATTTTCAAACATTGATATTATGAATTCTGCGCGTAAGCATATTCCTAATTTCAGAGGTGTATATATGAGAGACTCACTTCCAAAACGTGTTCGTAAAAGGGAGTGTGGCATCATTAACTTAGATTCGTCAACAGTTGGTGGAACTTATTATAAAACGGAGAAAGAAAGTCGATATTATGATAGTTTTGGGAATTTACAGCCACCTTTAGAGCTCATCAGATATTTAGGAGAGAACATTAAACATAATTATCCTCAAGAACAACGCTTTGATACTTTTAACTGTGGACACTTGTGTTTAAGGTTTCTATTAATAAATTACTCAAAAAGAGCCGCCTCATAAAAATTCTTTTATCTGTTTCTAAAAGGGTATTTAATAAAGATTTTTAAATTTGAATTATTTACTTGGCATTTTAATGCTGCGAGGGTATATAACTATTAATACGTTCTATATTTTGTTAGTCTGAAAAGGACAATAGTGTGCGTCACAGATTATTCGATCAAAATCACTCAGAAACAACAACAAAATCACTAAACCACTCAGAAACAACAAAAAAACAACTCAGAAACAGCAAAATAACCACACAGAAACAACAAAAAAAACCACTAAACCACTCAGAAACAACAAAAAAACAACTCAGAAAAAGCAAAATAACAACTCAGAAACAACAAAAAAAAACCACGAAACCACTCAGAAACAACAAAAAAACAACTCAGAAACAGCAAAATAACCACTCAGAAACAACAAAAAAAACCACTAAACCACTCAGGAACAACAAAAAAACAACTCAGAAACAGCAAAATAACCACTCAGAAACAACAAAAAAAACCACTAAACCGCTCAGAAACAGCAAAAAACCACAAATCCAGTGGTTTCGTGTATAAGAAAAAGAAGGAAAATAATTTAAAGGAATTGACAAAGACGAGAAACGAATTAAAACGAAAAAGTCAGTATATAAAATTAGGGAGAGCAGAAAATGAGTATCAATTAGAAGAAACATTTAAACCAATTACACAACCCCTTAAAAAACAGATTAATGGTAATATACTATCTAATCATCCTATGAAAATTAAGAAAGAAGAAAATAAGAGCAGATCAAGACTATGGTGATATATCAAATGTTGCATATGACGAGGAAACCACGGTCTATCAGTTCTATTGTCAACCTTTTGTGTAAAGTGAAAGCAATAACCAGTCCACAGTAACAAGCAATGAGAGTTTTAATTTCAACTTGAGTGAGTTGGAGCGAAAGGGTGAGCTTGGTAAAGCAGTTGGTCCCTATAGGAAAAGCGTAGAAGTGCTAATGGGAAGAAGTAAAATAAATATAAATGAAAATGAAATAATATTAGAAACCGGTGAAAGATGGAATCTGACGCCAGGACTGTATTCTCTAATCTACCTAAAAATCCCTCAAGGCTACGATGAAGCGGATTTGGTAGCATATCAGGAAATTTTAACAAAAACAAATTCTCATAAAAGGCAACACCTGCCTAACGAAGGTCTCAAGGGCAATCGTTCTAAAAAATATCTCACGGTCATAAAAAAACTATTTCCGAAAATAAGTACTCCTATCGCAATGTCTACGCCGAACCGCCATACAAAATCTTTTCATGAAGGGGGAAGCCTAATGACACTTAATGCAAACAAGCCTAATTATGTATACTGGGATGATCCTAATGAGATCGTTAATAGACTGCGACTTCTAGTTGCATCTCAATCAGCCGGTCATAGTAATCATAACAATGAAATAGTTTCAATAATTGAAGAGCTGCGAGAAGCGAAAATAATTTTCTAAATAAAAACAGGATGTTCTATCATTAAATCAACAATATTAAAATGCCGCTTGACAAGTTTGGTCACTTCTCCTCCAACCACACTTCACATCACAGCAGTATTTTGAAACAAGTAAAAACGTTGCAGTCGGACGTAACCGACTGCGTAATACTCGTTCACAGTACTCGGAAATTATTATTGTTATTTTGAAAAAAATATAGAATTTTTATATTTCGTAGGGGCGGGGGTGGGCGTGGCCAACATTAAAAGAAGATCACACAAACACTTTCTGCCAAATTTTGTGCCTCTAGCTTCAAAATTGTCGGAGGTATAGCTTTCCCGATTTGCGGGGGCGGGAGTGGGCGTGCCAGGGAAATTTTTTACGAATCTTTAAAGGGGTTGGCCAGCCATCTACGTTTAAAATTTGGTGACTCTAGCTCCAAAATTGTTGCAGATATAGCTTTTCGCGATTTGCGGAGCCGGGAGTGGGCGTGGCCGGCGGCGCACATGCATACCGATCATCGAGCTAGGCAACACCTGAAATAGAATAACTGTAAGAGAATACTTGTAATAGAATACCTGTAATAGAATACACTACTCAGTTTTTCAATTAACGAGAATGAAATGAAATTCATACAATAGTTTGTTTATTTATGTTTCGCCTATTTTTAAATATAAACAATAACAATTTAATTTTACATAGTTTTCTCTTTTTTATTTATTTTATTTTTTACATTTTTTATTAACAATATCAAATTAAATACTAGATTTTACATAGTTTTGTTTTTTTTTTTATTTTGGTTTTTTCTTTCTTTTTATAAATAATTATGGACTTATTCTATAATGGCCCCATGCATATGTTTGGATGCCATCTTCTCTTATTTTTCTCTTATCATCTAAGGATCTTAAAGTAATTTTTTTAGCGCTATGTGTGTACAAATTATGTGCTTTAGATCTAAACATAAGCATGCTATCACTAAATTTTTTATTGTTAAATAAACATTCTTTATAACTATTTAAATTTAATTTGTCTATCACACATTTGTTAACACCTTTAGATTTTTTTATGCGCCCCCCGCCTTCAACCGTTAACGAATACATTTTTGCCCTTAGGCTCACAAATTATAGCATGCATTTCCCACTATTCTCATCCTTCATCATGCCTAATACTTTTTTATTGCACCTTTTAATCCCGTATTCTTGGGCTACCTCTTCGGGATATTCCGAAGTGTCAAACTTCATCTCCACGTCATTACGTATGCTATTAAAGAAGTCATTTGTCCTAATTGAGTAAATAAATGAGTCGGTGTCCATATAATTTAATTTTACTGCCTCTTGGAATTTAGGCTTCATGTAGTCATAGTGGAAATCATACATTTTCCACTTTGACAATTCTAAAACCGTAAAACCTAAATACATGGGCTTATCATATGTGTTGTGAAGGCGCTTCATTTGTATCGCATACATATCTTCAGCAAATTGTGCCGAGCTATGGAAACTGACCTTTGCAATCAGCGCTCGGGCCCCTAACCGATTGTGGCTAACTGTTTCCCAAGAAGTGACCAATTAACATTTTTCCCATAGACGGCATTATTCAATAATTTGAAAAAGTCCTTTCCAAAATTATTTGTTGCCATTGTTCTATGGTGCGTGTTGAGGTCAATGTATTTTTTGAGCCAAGCTGACTGCTTAAACCTCAACACGCGATGGATTTTTGTTAACTCAAGACCATTTCTCAGGCACTGCTGGAGATTTCTATAGTGTATGCTATACTGCACCTTTGGCCAGAGGTCAGCAATAAGTTTTTTCACTTTTGCTGAGGGTGTGGCCTTTTGGTTAAGCGGACAAAACGGAAGATCGTTATGCAAGTCATGTAGACTCGACGGGTACATAATCTAGAATGTAGCCGTATTCTGAGGTGGGCGAAATGCTTATTACATCTATTGATGAAATTTCGTCTTCGGACAACCATTCAAAGCTTGAATTATGGACATGGCCCACCCGTATAAATTGTTTGCGTCTAAATACATTAAGTATTCAGACGGCTTACTACTATCATACTCGGCAAGGTGTTTATGATTGGCCTTTGAGTACCTTTGACAGCACTGCACTAGCCCACCACGTATGCCATTCTGTAGGAATCTATACATGTCTATATCAGTTAAAAGCTGGAGCTCAATTTTTGTGGATTTGAGCATTGCATCCCAAGACAACCCAGGTATTGTATAATAGTGGGCTTGGTCGAGCGTATAAATTTTCTGACAAATTTCCCTAAAGTTTTGGAAAATATCTGCCATCAAAAGAACGTCCGTCTTGAGATACAACTCCATGTAATCTTTAATGGTTTGACAACCGAAATTAACCCAGACATGTTGTGCATGCGCATAATCTGCTTCAGAGCACTCTGAATTTGATAAGCTATTAAAGAATTTTGAAAGTGGAGGTAAAGAGCTCTCGCTTAAACGATTCATTGAATCCAAATACTCGTAAGGGAACACTCCCTTCCTAGGAACAAGATTAAAATCATTGTCCAGGGGGAAGAAGCGTCTCACACACTCAAACTTTGAGACATTTAGATTGCCACTTAGTGCATCTAAACTCGTTGCCATGAAACGATATGTATCAAGAAATCTAATATCAAGATTTTTGTCGTGGGAGGTAATGTGTGTATATTTCGAGAGCGAAATATACAATTCTTTGTTGAGGGGGAGAACCTTTATCTCACCCTCAACCTTATTCAATTCGCTTACGAATAAATGTGAGTCGTATTTAGAGAAATTATGAAAAAATACGGGGACAAATGGTGCAATTTGATAATTTATATTGCAGGTGTTATGGGCTGCGCTTCTAAACTGGCCAGTTAAATGGCAGTGGTCCCTAACACGGTCAGCTCTTAAATGATTTTTCACAGATATGGCAATTGATAGCCATTTTAAAGCGGTCTTCTTCTATCGGACTCATTACCATCGGCTTAATTGTCGAGAGATACGTGGTGTAAATGTCGTTAACATCCCTTATTAGGGATTTAACGAAATTTACACCTGCGTTATCCCCCGTCTCTAAAACAAATTTGTGTAATGCCAAATTAAATGCACATTTGATAAAGTATGAGAATGCTATGGGAACATGCTCGTTAGTTGCCACTACATACTCGCTAACCCTAGAATTCATGGGCCTAAGCATGCACTCGAAATCTGCATATACAACGAAGGGTACATCTAAGCTACGATTATAATACTTAAAACTTGCCTCTCAAACACTTTGATTTGCTTCAAAGCGAGAGGAAACTCCAGCTGCTCGAAATTAAGAGTGAGCTGTTCTCTAATTGTAATATGTGTGGCTTGGATATCCTCTATCCTATAGCTTACACATCTGCTCGGATTGCCTTGAAGAGTTTTCAAGGCGGAGATCAACCCCCACTTGAAGCAGCATTCGTCGCTGTTTCTAATGTTTACTACAACCTTTTGCGCATTAAAATTTTAGGCAACGCAATCCAGCTGGATACTTTAAGCGGCGTGTATTTATTTACGTACAGCTCCAGCCGAATAATTTTTGTTAGGCTCCAGCCACTCTCCCTCTCCTGCAACTCATCCATTTTTGCCTTTATATGAGCGTTATTATTGAGGGTTATTACTCCCATTGAAGTCTGATGGGACTTCACAAACATGACAACTTCTTCATTAACATATTCTGCATACTCCGCGAACAGCTCAAAGTTTGCTTTCACGGAGGTATATATGGGTATATGCAAAATATTGTTGATCAATGGGAGTAATTCCCGTGCCGCGGCATCCATAAACTGTTCAGGCATCATCACTCCTTCTTGCATATGCATATGTGCATACACGGTTTTTGAAACCGCTTGATGTTAAATGCACATTGTTACTCTCTGGTATGAATACCTGAGCCTTGTGAGCATTTGTTCGCAAATGCATGCTCCATTTTGCTAGGATGACATGAATATTGCATGCGTCGCAATATATCGTAGGCCTCGAGATGGGGTTGGTGTTGGAAGGTCCGGTGGCGTAGGCGTTGGCGATGGCGTTGGCAGAGGCGGTAGTAAACCGTCTCTTTAAGGCAGAAGGCTTTGTGACGTATCCGTTGGCAGAGGCGGTATTAAACCGTCTCTTGGCGTTGGCGGTGACGAATGCGTTAGCGGCAGTGGCGATGGATGTGGGGTTAGCAACGGCTGTTGGGTTAGCAGCGGTGGCAGCGGTAGGTCCGTTGGCGATGGCGGTTGGGCTAGCGGCGGTGGTAGCGGTAGGACCATTGGGGGTGGCGGGAAGTCCGTTGACGATGGTGGTTGGGTTAGCAATGGCGGCCCGATAAACTACATTATTAAAGTAGTTGGGGGTGGTTGTTCTCATAAGCCCTCACCCCTCAAATCTAGGTCCCTTCTGAAAAATGACAAGCAATAAAATTTAACGACCACTTTCCTCAACTACCCCCTCCACAAAAGGTCATACAGGACCATAAAACGATCGGTCCCCTCACCCCCTCTCCCACAAAAAGGGTCACTTGCGCCCATTAAACGATCGGTTCCCTCACCCCCACCCCCGCAAAAAGAATCACGTAGCGCCATTTTTTTTCTCTCACAAGAAGGGTCAGGAACTTACATATTAATTAGGGTCATGTACCTGCACATCGATGGTCACGTGGTGGTCATAAATCATTAATTACTCACCCAGGGTAATAAAAGTGACGGCTACTTCCTGTCACAGAACATACAATTCCCTAATACTGGTGACAATAACTGGTAACATAACTAACTAGAAGATTTTTTTTTCTCTCAATGCAAAACAAACACTTTAACGAAAGTCGATAATTTTTCTGACTTTTGTATCTATCACGGAAAGGGTTTTGTAGAAATTAATCTATTCAACACAATTAGCATTATTCGGCAAGGATACGCCGTTGTAGCATATAGCCAAGTTCCACGCAACACTACGAATTATGTGTTACACATCCCTTCATACAAACTATACAATCCAAACAATTTTATGACTTTTGACCTCACGAAAATTACAAATGTACTTGAACAAAACAATCTATCCCATCAACAATAAGTAAAGGTATCTACTCAAAATCAAAATAGACCTCATTCCGTAAATGTATGTAATAGTGTTTTAGGGTGTAAACAAATCTAATTCGAGCCTAATCAAAATCATATAAAATCAAATGACCAAATGTGTGGCACACGAATGGATAGCTGGTGTTACTTGCTATCTATTTTCATTTATTCTTACACAGTAAGATAACAGCATCGGTTTCTCGGCATTGTATTCTATTTCTGAATCTTAGCATCGTAGTCCGACTACTGTCTTGTAAGAGTCCAACTCTATGTACGCGGAAGTTCGACTTAGCAAATCGAATCGACGTCTGCATGCTTGGTACAGTGGTATTTCAACTACAAATTCAATAAAGAAAGTCAATCGTGTGCCCCATGGTTGGGCGCCAAAAACTATGTAGCAATTGCCTCACAAGGCGCACCTAAAGCGTCAGAAGTTAAATAACGGACGCGGTTGTGAATATACGAAGGAAGTCAGCCTCCCAAAAATTAATCAAAGCGAATCATTTGGCAGGGCTAGTAAACTATAAGGTGATCAATTTCGATTTAGAAGTTGTAAGCATTTCGGGCGAAGTCTTTAGGTGTAAGTCGACTAACGCATTCATTACCCTCCCAACCTAGATCTTCTAGAAATGTATTAGAGAAGATCGCCAAATATTTCTTCTAGTGCGTTATGTTATTATGTCACCAGGAAAAAGATTTACTCAGACATTTTGCACTGGTATTTCATTACAGTTTTTTTTTCTTTTGTTTCTTTTTTTTCAACCTTTTATTTTTATGTCTAAACATCTTTTTCTTTTAATTCATGAAACTTATAAACAAGAATTGAAAAGAATTATTCTCACTTATATTAATTTAGACTAATTTGTTCTTATATTAATGTAATAAATTTACTTTATATGCGATGTTTATGCGCGGAATGAAAAGAGGATTAACGACAAAAGATTTCCAACTTTATGTCTCGAAAAAAAAAACTTATAGCAAGAGTAGATGCCCCTTACACAACAAAATATTATGGGATAGTAGCAAAATTTATTTAAGCACTAAAGCATTTAGACAGTATTTACTTTCCTAGCGACGAAATATATACAACGTTAAATTATGCCGTTTATTTAATTGGCATAAAAAAGAAAAGTTATGGGAAGTGCTGCGAAAAAACAATAATGTGGTATAAGATTATAATGTAGTGATATAGTAAAACGCCTATTAAGTTTTTTTTTTAATATATAATAGAATTCATGGAAATTTAAGTTTTAAATTTTGTAGAGCCAAAACGCTCATAGGAAAATTTTTCTTTTGACGCAATTCTTTTTTTTTTTAAACAAACGCATGCGTTTTTATTTACAGTCTAAACTTCAACTTTTAAATTGGTGTTTTTGTTTGAGTTACAACATTACTTTACGAATGAAACACCTACGATAAGCAAAAAGAAGTAAAAAAACTAGATAACCGAACTGATAACGGTACTGGTGGAAAGAGCATGATATCAGAACTCCATCAGCTGATAAAGAGCATGTTACATGAATATCGGCCAATGTCAGTTCGGTTATGCTTTTATATATGTGCTAAACAAAAAAAATAGGTATCAACAAGAAAGAAATCTTACGTACTTATTTCTCGCTGAAAGGCCTTCCAAAGTGCTGTTTTTTTTTTTTTTTTTTTTCAATGCTTTGCTTTGCTTGACTGTCCTTTTATATTTGCCTTTTCTACCACATGGATATATATGTATATTTACAATTTTTGTCTTTTTTTCTAATTTAATTTTTAGAGTATAGCTTGGTTAACCCCTATGCTTGTTTAATTTTTTTTTTTTTCTCTCTTTCTTTTTGCCGCTTCACCTGTTCTCCTGCCGATTTATCTGCTTCGCATCTAGCTCGCGCGAAATCAGCTTGGTCTGTCTCGCTGCCTCTCCCGATTGCACGCTGCTAACGACTGCGTGAATGACTCATGTCCATCGTCTGCCACTGGAGAACCCAGATAAGCCGTGGACAGTGGTACAATGCAGTTCCAAACAATGTGTTTTCTTGGCGCACTAATTTTTATGACGATGGGCTATGGCCAACTTGGTGGATGCTTGGAGATTACACTGCTCCGTGCCACGTATGCGTCTCACTCTACGGTTGCGCTGCCACTTATTTTTGGGGGTGTAGCTTTGATTGTTGTTTTAGGAAATTTTTCGTAGACTTTCTTTTTATTTATTTGTTTGTTTCTTTCTGTTCAATTTTTTGTTGTGGAAATGTCTTTTTAAGTATTGGAACGGCGGACCTTTATATTTCATACTAAATTATTAATTCGACAATTTTAATTTTTACCGACACGCGGTACCGAGGTACGAAACTACAACGAGATTTTTTTCTAAAGAGGTGGATCAAGGGTCGACGCCGACTTATAAAGGGCTTCAGAGCTTTAGTTCGGCGGATCACATAAAAGGTAGCTGCGCTGCCTGCGTGGGCGCAAGCGCTTTATCGCAGCGACAGAGCCTGTCGCAATTAACAGCGATAATGACTCAAAGCTGGATGCTACTGTGTCAATGTTAAAATTTCAAATGGCGAGCTTACCGGCCATTACAGTATGCATTACCTCTGGGACCAACCGTGATTTGACTCCAACGCAGGACCTATCGAAAAAAAAAACACATCGTGTTAGTCTTAAACACCACTAACCGTTCATTTCACTTAACTTCGAAAGTCAACTTGAGTTACTCAAGTTACTTTATCTTTGACGCTGGGATTTAAAAAGGTCATGTCTAGTTTTTGTATAAGGGCAAAGTCTTGGTCGTTGATACATAATATAGTTGTGTTTTTAATACGTACAAAGTTTTGTAGTATGTATGTCTGTAACCTGGTTTTCGTTTAATGGGGGTATGTATTCGATTGCAGTTATTTGCTTATTAAAGTACTTTTCGGTTGTCACTTTATTTTGGGAGCCTTCCGTCATTATTATTTATCTGCTATAATGGTTTATAGGGCACTCTGATATTTGTATATATTGACAGGAATCTTCTTCTGCACTATGTATAGTTGCTAATGTTGTGTCTGCCTGGCTATCACTATCTTCAATTATTGAAGAACCTTAATTTTTATACGGGAACACGCGTCTGTCACGTGATTTTCTTTATCCTATATGTGCTTTATATCGAAATCAAATTCATTTAGTTATAGCTTCCATCTTTGAAGCTTCATGTTCGGCTCTTTTAGTGATTTTAGCCATACTGAAGGCTTGTGATCTGTTTGTACAGTAAAGCGTCTACCATACAAATATGGCCTGAAATATTTGGTAGCCCATACAATGGCTAACAATTCTTTTTCTATTGCTGGGTAACGATTTTCATGCTCATTAAGAGTGCGGTTTGCAAAACAAATTGCCATATGTTCTTGCGAGAGGACTGCTCCTAAGGCAACTACACTAGTAAATTACTACACTACTGACGCAAGCAATTTTGCCGGTGGCATATGATATATGTATATCCGTATAGCATCGCAGATGGTGTCGGGTTCCGAAACTTTATGCGTGTAGTAGATCCCAAGTATTCGTTGCCCAGCCGCACAACTCTGCAACATGTGCATATGATGAATATGTATGATGAAACGGTTTTGAAATTAAAAAACAAGCTCAGTGCTATTGAGTATTGCTCAATAACAACGGATTGTTGGACATCGCGTGTCAATACAAGCTATATAACAGTGACGTGCCATTTTGTAGACAATTTTAAGCTAAAAACCGCTGTATTGGCCACTCAACCCCCTTTAAATGAGTTTAATCATTGTAGCGAAAATATTGCTGAAACTTTAAAGACAATTTGCAGTGAATGGGCTATCTTCAATAAAATTCAAACGATTTGGATAGACAACGCAGCGGCAATGGTTAAGACATGTGATTTGTTACAAAAATAACATCTGGCTTGTTTTACACATACGTTAAATCTGATAGTTCAAGAAACGTTGGTACGAGATAATGTTAAAAAGGTTTTAAATTGCACAAAACGTATTGTGGCATATTTCAAAAGCAGCTCGATTGATTAAGCAAAATTTAAGAATGAGCAAACAGTAAATAAACCATACAGCTTAATCCGAGAAGTGCCTATACGATGGAACAGCGCCTTCCATATGCTCCAACGAGTTCTATTAACAAGGGAAGCAATTTGTTCTGTCTTACTAAAGATTCCAAAAGCGCCCTTGCCCTTAAATGAGGACCACTTGCGCATTATTGAAGATCTGTGCACCCTATTGGAGCCATTCGAAGCAGCGACACTGAACACATCGGCAGTTAAAGCAGACTGTCTCATTAATAATTCCAACAATTGTGGTGTTGATTATTAAAATGGAACAGCTAAAACCCAAAACCTTAGTGGGGACCGACACTTGCTGGTTTTTGTTAGCTCGAGTGCAAAGCCGACTGTCTCTCTATGAGACAAGATCGATACAACGGCTGGCAACGATGTTGGATCCCCGCTTCAAAAAAGATGGATTTCATAAGCCGGCGAATGCACAGCAGGGAGCAAGCGCTTTAGAAAATGAAGTAAGCACACTTAAAAAAGATATGGAGAACCAGGATCCTACTGAGGAACCACCAACCACAATACCACAAAACAATCTATATATTATTTTATGGCGGAAAAGAGTCGATTTAAACCAAAAACCAACAGAGCCGATGCTATAATAATGATGCGGCAATTCTTGGAGCAGCGGAATTCATCGCAATGCGTAGAACCACTCGATTACTGATAGGTAACTTTGCGTAGCTAACTACTTAATATTAATAATCGTTAACTTTCTTACAGAATAATAAGGAAAAGTTTGATGCTCTAGCGCAATGCAAGATTAAATTCTTTTCTATCCCGGCGAGCTCTACGGAGTTGGAGCACGCCTTCAGCAAAGCTGGGGACATCATAACTGATAAAACATCTTCGCTGAAACCGAAGGCAGTTAATGTTTTGCTGTTTTAAACAAAAATCAGTGGCTTCTCGAATAAATGGATTTCAAGACTGACTGAACCTTATGAAAAGGAAAAATTTTTATAAAAACATTTGATTATTTTTAAGAAATGAACTGAATTTTTTTATTATATTAATTTTAATACATTTGGATACTAAATCTTTATTTAATTTTCATAAGGCATTGAATTCATACTTTCTACATTATTTGAATTGCTACCTAAATTTCAGATATATCGATAATTGAAGTTCGATGTATCGATAATTGAAAACATCGCTGGCGAAATAATCCATGGAACGAGCATCGATGTTTTTGCAGCTCAAATGAGCAGTATAAGTAAATAAGTACATTAGCATTAAGTTAAGCACGACATGTATTTAAACATATACGATAGATATCGTGCAAGTTTTTATTAAGTACCTAACAACATAATCCATAATTTGAATAAGCATTCATGTCACTGATTAAAAAAGATATCGAAGTTTTGAAATAAAGCAGTCGAAAGTAAAAGCGGAACGAAGAAGGTCAACTACGACTACATCAGAAGTGGTTTAAACTCACGATATTAATTTCGACTTTAAAAATTAAAATATACATGTTCTTGGTTGACAAAAATAAATTATCGCTTAAACACTTAAAGTCTCTGCGCAGAAATCACAAACTAAAAACGAGTGGCATGAAACACAGTTTAATATTGAAACTGCAAGATATAGCAAGACACGGTTTAATGAATATAAAAATTAATATTGAAAAGGAAGAAATTAGTATACTAGTGGTAAGCAACTACAAAAAAGGGCTGATCGAAGAAAATCGCACAGAAGTTTCGAGAAGTGACGAAATGACAGGCGACGGCCGAAAAATTCGACGACGGCGCCAACGAAGACAACACTGCAAGAATCGACGAAAATTATGAAATAATACAGAAAATCGGCAACAAGGTGAAGCGAGCTGATGGCAACAAGAAGGAAAATAACGACATTAGGCACGAAAATGTAAAGATCGTTATTGGAAACAAATGTATGAATAAAAGAATAGAAGAAGAGGAAGAGCACAATGGTTTGGATACGAATATACAACAATTTGAAAATTTTAAGAAAGACCAGAAAATTCATCAATTACAAAATGAAATTGAAATGCTTAGAAAACAAATCGGAAATAAAAGTGAGATCGACAACAAAGTGTCACTAATGACACTGAAAGAATTGTTCGAGGGCGGCGATCAATTTAAAAATTGGCTGTCCATATTAAAAAATGTGGCTATTTTAAAATCCAGAATTCATGGTGGAGCCTGTGGATAATTTGCTTGTGCAGATGAACGATATGTTTCAAAACAGAGAATCCAAATTAGAAATTCGTTCAACGAAAAGCTGATGTTAGCCAACTGCATCAATTTAGACGGGGACGAATTTCTGGAATATGTAATTCCGGATGTGAATTTACGTATTACGAATTTACGAATTACGATGCAGGCTTTCAAATATGTGGAGCTACCAACACTGATACGACAGCAATAAAAGTGGGGGGAATCCAGAAACGAAATGTGAAGTCTTACAACTGTAACAGCATGTGGTATATGGCCAAGGACAAACCGAAACGTCCGGACGGCGCTTGCTTTGCTTGCGCAAAAATGGGACATGTAGCGAAGGATTTCCAATTATTTAGAAATATCATTTGAAACAAGTTCAAACGTAAAGCCTATCGTTTTAGAATGTCTCATAGATTCGGTAAGCCCATCAGTTTTCTGAAGAAATCATTCGTTTCGAAGAAAGTAAGTCTTAATGAAGTACAACACAAATATAATTACGTTGGATTAAATAGAAGTAAATTAAAAATTTATGGTGAATTAAAATGTTCTGTTATGTTTTCAAATAAAAATGTTAAGATTAATTTGATGGTGGTTGACGACGAATCTAAGGGATATCCAGTTATATTAGGTAGAGTTTTTCTCAACCAAAGTGGAGCGAAAATTGTTGTGGAAATTGAGACAAAGAATATACAAAATAAAAAATGGTAGAAACGTAATTATACATAAGTTGGAGAATGACAATATAAAGAAG